>CM075853.1:8238821-8491321 GCA_037975125.1 Latrodectus hesperus
TTTTATTTTTGTAATATATATATATATATATTATATTATTAAGAAAATTTTAAAGCATCATAATATCATTATTATCCTTATAATACATATCAATGGGAGGAATATAATTTCTCAATTAAATATACGTTAAAAAATAAAAATTTAAGTTTGAAGCGTTTCAATCTTTGCTAAAATATTAATTCAGCGAACCTATGATTTTAAAGCAATGTTGATAATTTTGTTTGTTCCATTTGAAGCTTTAAACTTTTGTTGTATAGTAGTCCTCATTTTAGTTCCAATAATTTTTAAAATAAAAATAATCACAATTTCTCAGAAATTTGACAATTGGATAAAAACTAAATTTATTTCAAATTCATGCAGGTTTTTATAAATTATCATCATTATGTAATATCATATAATATGCATAACGATGTTATTAATATAAATAATCCCTATTCCAAGGTTAATAAAAAATCAATCGTACAATATAAAATATTCATTTAATAAATCCAATCTATCTATAAGACATTATAATTTATATATATATATATATATATATATATATATATATATATATATATATATATATATATATATATATATATATATATATATATATATATATATGTATATGTATGTATATATATATATATATATATATATATATATATATATATATATATATATATATATATATATATATATATATGTATATGTATGTATATATATATATATATATATATATATATATATATATATATATATATATATATATATATATATATATATATATATATATATATATATATATATATATGTATATATATATATATATATATATATATATGTATATGCATATATATATATATATATATATATGTATATGCATATATATATATATATATATATATGCATATATATATATGTATATATATATATACATACATATATGTGTATGCATATATATATATGTATATATATATATATATATATATATATATATATATATATATATATATATATATATATATATATATATATATGTATATGTATGTATATGTATGTATATATATGTATGTATATGTATGTATATATATGTATATATATGTATGTTTATATATGTATGTATATGTATGTATATATATGTATATATATGTATGTATATGTATGTATGTATATGTATGTATATATATGTATGTATATGTATGTATATATATGTATATATATGTATGTTTATATATGTATGTATATGTATGTATATGTATGTATATATATGTATATATATGTATGTATATGTATGTATGTATATGTATGTATATATATGTATGTATATGTATGTATATATATGTATATGTATGTATATGTATGTATATGTATGTATATGTATGTATATATATGTATGTATATGTATGTATATATATGTATATATATGTATATATATGTATGTATATGTATGTATATATATGTATATATATGTATGTATATGTATGTATGTATATGTATGTATATATATGTATGTATATGTATGTATATATATGTATATATATGTATGTATATGTATGTATATGTATGTATATATATGTATATATATGTATGTATATGTATGTATATATATGCATATATATGTATGTATATATATATATATATATATATATATATATATATATATATATATATAGTTTTCAAGTTATTTAATAATTGATTGACGTTAATTAAAGTATATCTGGCTGGAAATGAATAAGAAAAATCAATCATATGTATATAGAAATAATCATCAGTTAAGAAAGTAATAGAATGTCACATAAAGTGGATTTGTGACAAACAAAATTTCTTGAAGTACGTTAAAGCAAAGTTTTCCATGAATATTTTATAATAATAAAAAACATAATCTCGAAGTCTTTAACTTTGTTTTATTACTGATAATAATAATATAATTAATCATAAATTATTCTAGTTTCACATTATTTTATCTGACATTTTCCAGTTTGACATTCTGTTACTTAGTTTCCTTAACATGTATTCTAACCTGTTTTCAGTGCTTATTGAAATTTGCACTTTTATTTCTAAATTAATACTGCTCAAGAAGTTATTTTGAGAAAGTTATTAAAGAATGTAGTGCAATTGAAGAAGAGTCATAAAACTGCATTTAAAACTGATTTGTTACATTTTACAATTTGACTGGAAACGATTCTCATTGTGCTTATTAGTCAAAGATGTTGAGTTTAGAGTTGTGACGCTTTATAAATAAATGTGCGATGTATACAATAATGACTATTCATTTTAATTAGCTTTCAATTTAAGTTGACATTTTGAAAGTATATTAAAATATTTTAATTAGTTACATAATAAATCAAATATTAAACATGAATTCGCGTCATAAAATTTCTGTTTCTGTTTTATTTTAGTGACTTTAATAATAACGACGTAATGTGGGTTCAAAGACTGACAGAATATTTAATTCTCTACCCAAAATTTTATTCAAAGTTCAGTGAACATTTTTAATGAGAATCAGCATTGTTGGAACACACACACACACACACACGTGTCCCTGAATTTTAATTAAACTCGTCAAAGAATAGAACTGAATTAACTGCATTGCAAGGAAAGTATTTAAATAGCATTTAATCTTTTGGTTGATACATTTTTAATAGAAATATTTTGCATTTATTATAGTTTTGCTTACAGTTACTTTCTTTAATTATAAAAATTATTCTGCTTATTAAAGAAGGAAATTGTAAATTATTAAACTGCATCATTTTAGAATTTATATATAAGTTGTATAAAAATTAATGAATTTATGGAACTATTTTACATTATTTTTATGGAAAGTAAAGTAAAAAAGCTTCATAAATTCACATCTTTGTATTTGTGGAACTGATACATGAGACTACTTTTTTATTTAATGAAAATTATTCCCAAAATAATAATTATTAATTTTGGAAAATAAAACTTTTGGTGGATAATTTTTGTTCTGGAGTTTATAGAATTTTATTATTTTTTAATTAAAGAAAAGGCTGTATTTTTTATTTTATTAAACGAACATAAATTTTGGTTGTTAAATAAACAGTTATGGAAAGTGTCACTTGGATATTGTACTTTATCATTTATTAAATATTTATTTAATGACAATTTCGAGAAAGAAATGATTTTATTTTATATTACCTGAATATTTGATTTAAATGCAACAGTAAAGGGAGAAAAATTCATGAAAGAAATGGTTTCTGCATATTTTTTTACAAAAATATGTACATGAATTCATGTGGATATATTTTTATTTACTGTTGATCATTTCTTTTGATCTTTGTGGCCAACAGTAGCAATGAAATTGAGCAGTAATTTTTTTTAATTAATACAACAATTTGTTTCTTCTTACATAAATAAGTGATTAAAAAGCTGTAGGCATATAAAGTTTTAATCATTTATCAACTTTCCTATGTACTTTCTCTCTTAAAAGTAATCCGAAAAATTAACAATTTTCATTTTCTTCAAAATAGAAAACGGAATGGTGGAACTGTAAATATAATAAATTAAATTTTAATTTAGTTTTTATTCACCAACTGAAATAAAATTTAATATTATTTTTCCATGCACAAAAATATTTTTAAATTTAATAACAGTCTTCATTAAAATTATCAGTATTACCAGTACATAGTTTTTTTTTCCAATGGTGGGAGCACACTTGGATGAGTAACCCTATGCCACAACAAGGCCAGAGACTGCTACTCATATGTCGTTACTCAGTGGGCACCTGTGAACCAAGTCACGGAGGCGAGAAGCGTTACCCGCGTCATACCACCACAAACCCGTTTATCGGGTGGGTCACATTCATACTTCATCACAGGACAAAGGACAGAGAGAACAGAGAAGGAGAGAATATCCATGCCCGAACCGGGATTCGAACCCGGGACCCACAGCTCAGGAGTCAGGAACGCTAACCACTCAGACAATCGGTCGGCACCAGTGCATAATTATAAGAAACAATTCTCGACTATTGCTTATCATGTTTTGTTAGATTTTTCCAAATGATAAATGATTACAATTAATTGAAAATATCGTATGAAATTCGTTAATTATATTAGACCCAAATATCATATAGTGTGGTATCATTACATCTGAGATTTTTTTTGTAATTGGCATTTGTTTTTAAAGCTCAGATGAATGTGATTCCATTGCATACGTCAACATGCCACCTTAACGGATACGCAGTCTACGGTGCAATTTCAGCAAAATAGAGATTGATTTTACTATCATTGCCTGTACACAAGAAATGTTTCTAAATTATCTTGATTATAATTCAGCTAATTTATAATAATACGAAAGTAAAATATGCATTGCGTAAATACTTGACTGCATACATATGAAAAACTAGCTGACTGAATTGCTTAAAATTAGTATCTAGATTGTTATAAAATAAGTAATATTTGAATTTTTGCTTAGCTTAAAATCCACATTAATATTTTGATGGTATTTTCCCCCTATTTTTAGTATTATACTTGATAATACTATTTTTCATGAATATTTCCATTTGATTTTGATATTTTACTTAAAGTGTAGAAGCTGCTAATGCTATATATATATCTTTACAATATCATTATTCTTATATAAAGGATTATGATTTGCTAATTGGTTCCTGAATCTAAAAATGAAAGTTGTAAGTTTTATATATATATATATATATATATATATATATATATATATATATATATATATATATATATATATATATATATATATTACTTTATGTATACATGTATTTATTGCAATTCAATGTTGATATATCTGAAGACGTGAAAATAAAAATTAACAATTTATAAATGTAATAGTAATACTATTTTTTTATTTTATCTGTGTTTATCAGATAAATTTATTTAAATTTATCTGTATTAAACCTAATTCAGTTTTCCTCATTTGCTATTTAAATTTTTAAAAAAGAGTATTTAACACAATTAATTTTTCTAACAGTTTCATAAAATTAAATTTTTTGCTAATAGTTTTAATATGCAATTTGTTAATTAATCGAAATTGGGATGGTAAAAGCAAAGAAGATATAACTGAAGACGTGAAAATAAAAATTAACACTATTTATAAATGTAATAGTAATGCTTTTTTTTATTTTATCTGTGTTTATCAGATAAATTTATTTAAATTTATCTGTATTAAACCTAATTCAGTTTTCCTCATTTGCTATTTAAATTTTTAAAAAAGAGTATTTAACACAATTAATTTTGCCAACAGTTTCATAAAAATAAATTTTTTGCTAATAGTTTTAATATGCAATTTGTTAATTAATCGAAATAGGGATAGTAAAAGCAAAGAAGGAAATTTTATTTTAAAATCAGTTTTTGTTTGTTGTTGTTCCTTATTCCACTTGATCTAGTACAATCTAGACCAAGTCCAGTAGATCGTTCTCCCAGAGAAAGTCCCGAACCAGCGCAGGGTTTTCAAAAAGATCTCTCTTCTCCAAACCCAGACAGGAGAGCAGATGGTGCGGAGAAGCTTGGAGGAAATTACACCTGAGGCACACAGGGAACACCTTCTGACCCTGAACGAATGTAAGGGTGCGAGTATGTCCTGTAATGAGCCTGGTAATGGTGGCTTAACTGTGGGTGAACGATTCATGGAAAATGGAGAAAAAAGCAGCTTCTGTTGGTGCAAGACCTTGGACGCCCGAGGGAAAAAGTCTGACTTTGTCCTTTGCCTTTAGCTGGGTATAATGGAATGGCCTTCACCCCTTGGGTGACCCTGCCAGGAGAAAAACCTCCAGACGTACTCCGCCCACTCCGCCCAGTGTCACCACCCTCGACACGATGAGGCAGCATTATAGGACTTAAGGGGATTGTAGGTCGTGTTTGTAGGTCATTTTGACGCAAACAATTAAATGTTTTAGTTTCAGTATTTTGTTTTTCAATTTTAGATTAAAATTACTATTTAAATAATATTTGCTATATTAATTAATAAAAAACAATGAATCAGCAATATATTTTAATTTTATTTGTAATACGGACAACAGATTTTAATTCATGCAATTTTTGTTTTATATATCAATAATTTCTAGGGTCTTACGACATGAACGCTTTGGTACTGCGTTGGCATGACGAATGCGTAACTTTTCTGGAGAGTGTGGAGCTGCCAGAACACTTTCTGGACAAAGATGACGTCATATGCAGGGATTTCAATTCATCGTACGAGACATCGGGTAAAATTATTCTGTTATTACTAAAATACAACATTTTACCTCAAAATAAAGTTTAGAAAAATAATTCATTTTGAATATAATGAAGTAAACAATTAATTTAAATGATTTTTTAAGAATTTAAAAAAATTGAGTAGTTTTTTCATTATATCTCTACCAAGTTTATGACTTTTGACTAAAACTCTTTTGAAATTAAAAAAAAAATGTCTAAAAGTCTATCACAAAAACTTTAGTTTTTGATTTTTGGAATTATCTCCTGTTATTCAGAACATCAGCAAAACTATTTTAAAAATTTTTTCATGATCAGTCAGAGATAAATGATTAAGATTTGTGTTCATCTATCAAAAAATGTTTATTTTTTGTCTATCAAATAAATTTTATTTTTCAAACATTCAGGATGTTGCGTGAAAATTTTTTTTATTTAACCAAAAATAAATTGAAGAAACTTTAAGATCCACTCGAAAACCTGTTACCAAATTTTTGATATTTTACACTAATTAATTACAAATTGCAAAAAAAATCAAAAATAGAGTTTTAAATTTTGAAAAGTCTTAAAAAAACTTTATAAAACTTTTTGTGTTGTTAAAAATACATTTTGATACTTTTGAAAATGCTTCTGACTTTTCAAAATTTCTTAAAATAGTTTGAGACTTTGCAAGTTTGAATCCTTTATTTTTTTTACAGATTATTGAATGTGACTTCAAAGAGTTTTTAATTAAACATTATTTAAAAGCTCTTATTTTTTAATTTTTTTGCTTTCACAGAAATTAAAACTTGATTCAAATCATTAAAAACTTGTTGAATTGTTTCTGAGAGATATGTCTACATTTCAGGTGAATTCAGCGGTCTAGTGGCTCATCTCCGCTTCCGCCGAGAGATACCTTACTACTTGATGGAAGTGTACCTGCCGATCAGTCTGCTGGTCATCGGGTCCTGGCTCTCCTTCTGGCTGGACGTCTATGCTGTTCCTGCCAGGACAGCCCTGGGAATCACTACCATCCTGACCATCATCACAAGCTCCAGGGGAATCAAGGAATCCATTCCGAGAGTAAGAATTTATACTATTGGCTTCAGGATTTGTTGGGATTCAAAGAAATTTCTTTATATTTTACGTATGTTGTTGTTGTAACTTATGGCACTTGGACAAGCCAAGCTCGCCTATGCCGTTGGCTATGAGAATTCAAGTCAGTAGTCTTTCGTTTTGCCAGAGCACCACGAAAAATGAAAGCACGACTTTGTTCTCAACTCCTCCGATAGATGGCATCACAAGAGGAACCATTCCCTCAATTTTGACATTGATCTGAAGGGGGAGGAAATTTTCTCTAGATCATTTCACCCATGGCACGCATATAGCATGTAATCGGTGGGTCTTATTATACATATATACGTGGCAGAAGCAAGTATTAGAAATCAAGAGATTGGCTTATACTGTTTAATTATGAGAATAAATATGTCTACATATATTATACATCTATTTGCATGCTTTGTACTCAGTTTGTCAACCCACTGAAGGGATGAAAGGTTCAGTCGACCTTGTCCAGTTCGAAGATCAAGCCTCGGACATGTGTCTTGGGAGTGCGAAACGCTGCCACTGAGCCACTGGGTTGCCTGATTGTAACTACTTTAACACAAATATTTTCCAAAGCAGGATAATCGGAATGTTAAACTATATAGTGCATAACTTGAGTTCTGTGTTTTTCATGCTTACTGATGCAGAATCATTATTGGGATCAGTATATAATAATAAGATTTTTGTTGAGATTCCAGTATTCACATGTATATTATATTAATTGCAAAAGAACACATAACATTATATTATTTTACTTCTGAAATATACATTACCTAAAGAAATCATAATTGAAAATTCTAATATATTTTCAAATAAAAGGCTAGCAAAAATAGAAATTTATGCATAAAAGTTATACCATTTATGGAAATAAATGAGGTATATAACAGGTTTACATTGTACACGCTACCAATAAGTAATTGGGCGTCAAAGATAGTAAAGTTAGACAATGTTTATGCGTCGACAATATGTGTTGGAGCATTCATGAAAGGCGATTACAAGCATGGCCATTACGACATGCTCATCATCAGTGTTTTCTACCATTTAGTGCTAAGAAGCCTCATCAGTTCATTTGCTGATTGCGTGATGAGATGGAGCATCCCATAAGAAAAAGACCCACATTACTCCCTCCTGTAAGGGAACGTTAAAGTTAAGCATCTGTCCTAAGCCGTCACGTTTTAGCTCATAATCTCTTTCTTATCAAACCGAATCATGGCAGAATTCTCTACATGACAGATAACATTATCGACCCCTGGAGTTTCAAAGATTCATTTTGTAAAACTGTCACGAAGTAGTTAACATATAGACACCCAGAATGGACTTAATAATAATCCTACCAAATATTGCAAAAGGTTTTGCCAGAAACTACAGCACTATACAGCATCCTTGTAACATACAGCGGGTTATCGGTTAATGAACAAAAGCTGTTACAAGACTAAGTTCGCTATCGGAATTATTTGTTAATCGATCCTCGATTTACCATAGATTTCTTTGTGAAATCGATTCGTTCGTTTTGGAGACCCTAAAAATTAAATTAAGAAAAGGGTGTATAATTTCTTAGTAAGAGTTTATTAAAACTTCTGCATACGTCTTGCATAATAATATTGAGGCATTAAAGAACATGTACATTGTTGATTGCTTTTCTCTCTTCTTTAAGATTTTCTGGAAGTGATTAATAACATTTTGTTGTAAAGATCCTAATCTTACTGATATCAGCTTGGTTGGTGTGTCATTCTAAGACCTTCAAGGAATGAACGAAGGAAGAAGGTGCTCATAATGAAATCAGCTTCAGTTTTGAGTGAAAACAAACTCGAAACTGATGGTCTACTTTGGCTGTAAATATTCTGGAAAAATTTTCTTTCCCAGTCTAGAAGTTTGGCGTTCAATAAGCAAGCAACATAATTAAAGAGAGGTGAAAAACGACTTTTAGTCTGTTGGGTTTCGCTTCCGTGAGTCGAAAAGTGTTGGTTAGAACTAGTTTTAGTTCGTTATTCGAATATGTGTTGGTTGTCCGAACACAAAATCTTTGGAGAAAGTGTTCATTGTCTAATTTGTTCACAATCGGAACAGTTCGTTAACCGATAACCCACTATACATTAATTGAGTTAATCTCTTGGATTTAGAAATCAAAATCTTAATGCGTTGATCGACCATTAAAACTATGCAAATAGATTTTTATGTGTATATAATATCCCTCAATACAACAATAATTATTGAAATCTCTCAGTAATATGATGTATTCCATTTACGAATCTGCGCTCAATCTTTAGGTTTGAAAAGCTTTTCTTGTGACATTTATAGGTCGGGATACATTTCGCGACAATCATTTTTAAATAGTATCTCTTTGTATAGTATCCCTCAATACTACAGTTCAAGAGAATTATTGAAATTTCTCAGTGATTTAGTACAAATATTATATTCCATTTACGATATCTGTATATTCTATTTACGAATCTGGGCTCAATCTTTAGGTAGAAAAGCTTTTCTATTGATCTTTATAGGTCGGGCTACATTTCGCGACAATCACCTTTTATTTAATATTTCCAAATCGTATTGACATAGTCAATTCTGAAGTTTATGGTCAATTTATCTATGAATAAATTTGGTACTGTATGTTGAATTGGAAACACATATCACATTCAGGTATTCTAATTTTAATCTGTGGCAACTTCAATCACAGTTTTTTCATAAAAAATATCTGTATTCATTCTATTATATTATGTGAACTTTTGTTTTCATTTGTGTCTTTCCTCAGGTGTCCTATGTGAAAGCCGTCGACGTGTGGATTGAGACGTGCACATGGCTAGTGTTCTGTGCCTTACTCGAGTTCCCTTTCGTCAATTTCATCGCCAGGAGAGGAAAAGAAAATGATGCACTGGCAGCTGCTGCCTTGAGCCAGTGCAATTCCAAGCTCGTTCCTTCAAACAAGCTTTTCCAGGTAAAAAAAAACTCATTTTTAAAAAAAAGTGTTCAGTTTTTCTTATGGAATGTACACAGGAAAAGCCTTTTTTATTTGGTTCTTTCAGTTTTTAAAGTTTGCACTTCTAAAATGATTTTGCCGAGCTGGCAGCCGAATGGTTAGTTCTCTTGCCTTCGGATCAACAGTTCGTGGGCTCGAATCCCAACTTGGGCATGGATGTTTGTAGTGGTTCGGAATCCACTTTAAACCGTAGGTCTAATTAGCCCTCGTGTGCAAAAAACGTCTAATTAGCCCTCGTGTGCAAAAAATGTCCGTTGACCGACAACCAAACCATCTAAAATGATTTAATTTCCTAATTAATTTGAAATGAATTGAATGTAAATTTTAATCTTTTCAATTCTTAATTTTACGTGAAATCTAACTTTTTTTTAAAGGTATTTTCATTTTGAAAAAAATAAAATGAAACTGTGCATTAAGAAGAACTTGTAGCTTGAAATATTTTTTTTTCTATTATTTATTCGCATCATTATTCATTAATTTTTGATATTACTACATATTTGAATTTAAAATTATTGTCTTTTAAGGAATATAATAAGCATCTTTACATTTTGTTACAAAATAATTCAAATTAAAGTCACCTACAGCAGATATTTAAATTGAAAATCTAAAAGTTATTTAAATTTATGAAAGAAAAATAAAACTTGAATTGTAATTTGAATTTTTAAGTAAGTATTAAATTTACAAAATGTTGAAATACTTCCTTTGTTCGAATAAATTGATTCCTATTTGAAACATAAAAAAGGAACAGTTTTACTTCAGTTGAAAGTATTTTTTATTAATAATCAAAAATTAATCGTTGTATTATTGTAAATAGTTTGTACACATTATATGGGCATGTTTAAGTTCAGTATTATTAAGTAGAAATCTGTTAAATTTTTAATCTTTCCCTTTTCTGATTTTCGTAGAAAAGTTTTAAGAGTAGCTCATGTATTGTCTTCATTAGAATAAAACGATAAAAATTTTCTTAACTCGTTCCTTGAATGCTGTTGCATTAAAAATGATTCAATACTGTTGCGATAAAGGATGTTATTGTTGCACCAAATTAATATCTTCTTCTTCTTCTTCTTCTTTGAGTTGGGTTTGTATGTCATTGAGCACCTCTGCTTTTATCAGCATTTTGTACTGTTAACTCCAAACCCAATGTTTCTTAGTTCCATTTGCTCGGATCACCCACTTTATTAATAAAGTCTGATAACCCTTTAATGGAATCTAGGTGTAACTCTCTAGTATGGATGATGCCTAAAGAGGTTAATCTAGGGAGGGCAAGAGCCTCGCATTCATAAATGATATGCTTGGCCGTTTCCTCTTGCATATGACATTTCCTGCAGATAGGGTCTTGCTGAAACAGTCCCATTTTATGGAGATGTTTTCTGAAATAGTAGTGCCCAGTTATGAAGCCTACGATTAAACGTATCTTCTGCCTAGAGCATCTAAGAATTTCATAGGAAATCCTCGCTGATGACCTACAGATCATACCTTTAGCGTGGGTTTGACCAGGAGATTTGAGCCAAGCTTCATACATCTTCCGTTTTTCCCATCTGTGAACATTGGTTTTTGCGGTCTTCAAATTGATCCCACAAAAAGGTTCTGGACCAATGGGAACAAAAGAAAATTAATATCTTAATTCAAGAAAAAAATATTAACGTTAATAGCATTTTTTAATAATTTTCAATACTTAAATTATTTTTTAAATTAAATTAATAATGAACTAAAGGCATTATTTATTTATATTACATTTGTTTAAAAATTGTGTAACATTTTTTTTATAAAAAAATCTTAAGTATAAGTTAATGTTAATTTAAATCTATAAATCATAAACTATTTAATCTTGAGTAAATTTTTTTGCTTAAACTGTTGTTAAATATGTCTGAGATTTTTCCCTCTTTTATATGATTCTCTATATAATTATATAAATAATATATACACTCTAGAGCTCTTTTAAACTTTTTAAAACTTAACTAAATTCTTCAATGAATTTAAAGAATTTTATCAATAATAATTAAAATTTTAATTACAACATAAATCTTAACGACCCGAATTACTGTGTAAATAATTAAAATTTTTTAATTAGTTGTTTAGATTTGCAGTTTATTACTTAACAAGATTAATTAATGTCTTTAATTCTTTGAAAAATTAATTACTTTAATAGATCCTTCTGACAGAATTCTTAAAAAATAAAAAGATTATTAATTTACTTTTCCTTAAAAAAATCAGTGAAAATGAGAATTTTATGCATTTTGTCTTTCCGTCTTATCTTTGGCACAGATGCTGTATAATTCAGGATGTCAAATTCTGAGTTAGTGATTTTTTTGGTGGATTTTCTTATGTACCTGGCAACCTGGTTTATATTACGTCATACAGATGGAGACCTATAAGAATTAAGCAGAAAATTCTATTTTGGCAACCCTAGTATTTATGTCCTCGCGCAAGTTACAATACGTCATCTTGGCAACATTTCTTTATCGCCAAAAAATTAGAATTTGGCATGCTGGGTTATACGACATCTGTGCCTTATCTTTCTTCTCTTGTACATTCGTTCATTTATATTATCTATAACAATTACTTAACATTAATTTACTTTTCCAAATTTTAAAATTCTAGGTTGTCCGGCAGCCATCAGCCACAAACAAAGTTTCTGCAGCTATCTCGGGCAGACCACCTATACTCCAGTTCGGCGATCGTCTTGGTGATCACGTGCATTCTGAGGAATACACCATCGACAAGGAGAACTGTTGTGAGCACATGCTATCCAACTTGACAGAACAGACAGCTAAATCAATAGATAGGGTCTGCAGAATACTTTTTCCTTGTGCTTTCGTTGTCTTTAATTTCATATATTGGTTCTCTTGGGCACCGTAAATAAGTGCTGAATTGTGTATGATATAAAACTATCTTGACACGGACTCGGATGCCGTATAATCCAATTCTGATTTTTTTTTGTTTGGTGATGAAGACATGTTGTTAAGACGACGTATTGGAACTCCTTCATTGACTTAAATACTGAGGCTGCCAAAACAGAATTTTCTTCACAATTGTTATTGGTCTCCATTTCTATAACGTATGATAAAAACCAGGTTGCCAGATTTCCAACAAAATCCACCAAAAAATCACAAAGCTCAGAATTTGGCATGCTTGATTATACGGCATCTGTGCCACTAATATGATCCTTTTGCTATTATAATTAGCTTTGAAAATAAATGTAGTGTTTTTCTTATTAAGAAATAGATATAGGTTAATTAATTCTAATGAAATTATAATTAATCTTCGTTAATATTTTTATTTTTCACAAATTTTGAGAATAATTAAAATAAGGGAATAATTTTTCATGAAAATAATATTGAAGATTCTCTTCGTTAAATGCATGCTAAAGCAACAATATGTTAAATGTTGCCGTTTTGTGAAATTTATTTTTGTTCCACTAAATTTATTTTATGTTTAGTGAAAGCAAATTTATTTCGTATTTTTTCAATATATTCAAAACATGTTGCATAAAATATTCTTTAATTCAAACTCGCGTAAAATAAATTAAAAATTAATATTAAACACAGATTATATGACTAAAAAAAACATGGAAATATTTTATGCCTTGTACATAACTTTACATATAAATGAACATAAAAGGCTTGAAAAATTGTATTAAGACAGTAAAATGCAGCAAAGCATTTTGCAATTGTTATTAAAGATGTTATTATTAATAATTATATAATTTGAAGAAAAATAAAATAAAATATACAAGTCATTCATATGATACAAGAAATTAAATGCATTTTTAAAGCTGAATTTTTTTTTTAAATATAATAATAATGATACTTTATTGTAAATTTGTTTCGCATTCTAACTTACAAAATAAATGTTATTACAAAAGATTATTTAGATTAATAGAATCATGTTGAAAATTTAATTTGATTGCTAATGTTTATAAAATACTTACGAGGGTCAAAGTAAAATATTATGATTTTTTAATGTTTGTAAAAAATTAATTAATAAATCAACTTGCCTTAAAATATTAATGCCATCATAATTCAATTTTTTCAGTTTGTCAAAAATAGAAGCATAAACTTAATTTATAATAATTTGCAAATTTCTTACACACTTAATCACTTAAAATAAAGAATATTTGAAAAACTTCAATTTCTTGCAAATAATTCTAAATGGAATTGAAAAAAGAAAGAATTTAAAATATAAGTTCACATTAAATTTACGATTTATATATTATGAAGGATTGAAATGATTATTGCAGTTCTTTGGTTGAATTATGCATTGAATCTTATGTTTTAAGATATTAAGGTTGCTTTTTACCATTAAATAAAACAAAAATAAGCATGTTTAATGCAATCAATTGAAATCTAAATAATGTTAAGCTAATGTTTTGATAACTTTAAATGTAATCAAATAAATTCAAATCTAAGTAAGAGATAAATTTCAATTTAAATAAGCAATTGAAGTGATTTAAATATACTCCATGACTTTTAGAAGAAAATTTTCTTAACTAAATAAAGAATGATTGATATGGATAAAGGAAAAAAATTAAAAGTGTTTTCTTTTATTAATATTAAATAAATTAATGCATAAATTGAACACATGCTTTTGATTGTAAACAACTCTCTAATTATAAATCTTGCATTGAATATTTGGTTTCCCTGAATGGCTATGTAAATCGCTAATATTTAGCGATCAAACTATACATATGCATGTAGATATTTCAGAAGTTACGAACGTAGAGAAATATAGAAAATATACTCTAGATATGTTAACTAAATAACTATGGTCTTTGTGGATTTTGTAATAATTTATCTTGCTGAATATTGTTAAATATGCTGTTTTGTCTATAAAAAGCATAAAAATTATGTTTAACTTCTTAGATTTTTAAATATATTAATATTATTATTTATGTTTTTACAAAATAATGTGCAATTTGCAACATTTTAAACATTTATACGGTACTTTTCCATTTCGCCGGCGCAAATCTCGCCAAGCGAAAATTAAGTCGCCAATTGGCGACAACACACAGTATACACATAAAATTTTTAAATAATGTTGTTTTGCATAAAAATTTTTAAATTTATTTATTTAATTGTTGTTCTTGTGTTCACGCTATGCGTGGAATGATGGGTGCCAGAGCCTCAATCTATTTACTTGTTATATTAGATTACAATTTATTGGGTGATGCATATTTTAAAATCTTATTATTTTTTAAAAAAACATTTTTTATGTAAATTTGTTACGATTATTATTATTTTTTTAAATTCGATTTTTCTTGAGCGATTTTATGAAATTATTAAATTTGTATTTATAGCAACATAGCATAAAATTATGAAATGGGAAAAAAATGGGAGTTGAAATGAAGTCGTTGACAGTAAAAGGCCGTCACATGTTTTGGAAACGTAGCAGTAAAAGGTTACCAGCGGAGATATTCCCTCTAGCGCCGGTTGTATCATTTTTGGCGACTTTATCGCCTGCGACGGCGAAATGGAAAAGTACCATTTATACTAATACGTGCATATAATTCTATTTCATAATTTAAGCAAATTATTTAATTTAGAAATCAATAATATTCACATTCACTTTTCTTAAAGTCAAAGTATTTATTAATTGACATTTTTGTGATGATACATAGAATAACACAAGAAAAACTCGCAAGAAATACATTAAAAACTTAATGAATTGTGAAAACCACTTTAGGATTTGTTCTTACTCATTGTGAATAGTAATCTTCTATTTTAAGCCAACTATTGCTGAACTTATTTCTAAAGCCGTCTTTTAAAAAGATGTTTGTGGCATAATAGTAAAATAAAATGATAAATTGTTTGTTCATTATTCATATATTAAGAATAATATAAACTTTTTGTTTTAATCAATCATTCACAAGAAATCCTTGTGCTACAATTATATCTATTATTGATAATCGTTTATTGGTTTTAAGTAATTTTTAAGTTGTTACATGACTATAATAAATAATCAGATAGTATGTATTAAAATATATCCATGGGAAGTATTTTGACATCTTATTTTTCACATTCTGTTTGAAATATATAAATGATTTAAATGCATGTTATGATATCTACAAATGCATTTCATATATCTAGAAGAGAAAATTATTAGTAGACGCCCGTTTTTACCAATTTCTTTTTTACGAACTAGTATTAGTTCTTACCATGACAATATAGTGATAATGATAATTTTAACTTTCATTTATGAGATAAAATTTTGAAAATTATCTTTTTTATGAACTTTTGTTTTTCAAAAATAGTTTTCTTTTTCATTTTTTATTTTCTGTAATCAGATAATTTTAAATTTTTTAAATTTGATTTCATTTTTATACAACATTTAAAAAAATGATTCACTCTTGAGCAACGAAGCAGCTCTTACTTGCACTCCAAATACTTTGGGAACAGAGTCGAAGATAGACATAGACATACGCAATGGAACACCTGGTCTGTAACTTAGGTTATCAGGTATAGCTCCATCACGTAATACAGCTGGGGTGACAGAATTGTCGCAAAATTTGATAACAAAATTGAATTTCAATAGGTCTCTAATATTTGAAATTAATAATTTGACAGAAATATAACATCAGCAAAAAAAAAAAAAAAAAAAAAAAAACATTTTCAAAATTTTCACTATAGGAGGTGACATGAGGTAAATATTGCAATGAAATTGTGACAATAGATTATCTAACACTCCAAGTAACCTTGGTAAAAAATACAAATTAATTATCTTGATGATGGTCATAGCAGACGATATAAGTAGTTTATAACACAAATATGCAAGCAATATCATTAAGTTTAAGGAGAAGAGTATAAAAAAGAGCAAATAACTGGGACAGATTTTCAATAAGTACCCTCATGCTTTAACTGAGTCCTTTAATGTAACATTGCATTTTTCGCAATACCAAAGGACTGCATTGTCTAGAGTCGAAGATACGAAGACATCAGACAAGTAATTGGGAAGTAATGTGATGTTAAAAACTCAATTCCTTTCCTTCCTGTACATAAGTACACAGAAAAGGGCTGAAAATCTTTAAAAGAGTTTGAGTTCTGTTGTTCGCGGAAGCTAGTTTCATTTCTTTTGAACAACTCAATTTGTGAAGTTTCGTCTGTCGAGAGGGGGATTGGGCCAGGTTCCGTTGAGGAATTTCAGTTACGTCACCGTTAATGAAACAATCGTTTTTAACACAGTAGTAGTAAAATAGAAAAATCTAAAGGAAGTTGATAAAAGATACTAAATAAGAAAAAAATGCAAAAATATAGGAAGCTCTAAGCAACAGCCTCTCTACAATTTTAAAAATTTGCAAAATGGCTGTAAAAGGAAACAACACCAGTAAAAGTGTTTCCTCAAAAATTTTCAATAACCACCCACTGCCTACCATCCAAGCATTAAAGCTCGGATGACTGAAATTATTTATTTAAATTGGCTGGAAGACTTAGATCAACGTTTTCTGTTGGAAAACCGTAGAAATGCGAATAAAATCTTCCAACTGTGAATAGCTGCCCTGCTCAAGTTGAAGACCAAGATCTTGAGTCTGTTCACCCCAGGATCTTGAATTTATTCAGACCAGGATCTTGAATCTATTCAAACCAGGATTTTGAATCTTGTTCTGTCTCACGGTTCACTTATCAGGTATAAACAATAGCTCCAAGAGTAAAAACAGTAGCAAACAAATAAGACCAAACATTGTTTTCAAGTATGAATCTTATTTTGCATGTGTATTTCATACAGTACATTCTCGATGATTTTTTTAAAAAATACTTTATAAATAAAAAAACAGTTTGATAAAAAAAAAATTAGATTTTAGTAATCTAAGACTTGTTTTTTTATTTTACTACCAGTTCATAAGAACGAACGTCTACTGGATAAAAAAATTAACGATTATTGAAATAAGTACATCTTATTTTAAAAATTAATTTGCAACATAATTTTTCTAATATTTCTATAACTATGCATGTTTTAAATTTTAATGAACTTATTAGTTTTGCATGTAAGAATTTAATTATCAAATATATGAAACGGTTTTACAAATTTATATATATATATATATATATATATATATATATATATATATATATATATATATATATATATATATATATATTATATATTATTTGCAGATAAAAAATCATTAGTAATAAAGTAATAAATCATTTGTAATTTAGATTTATCCCAAATTGAAAGTCATTTTATGTAGTACTGTATTAATAAAACTTTATTAATTTTTAATAAATATTTTTTTTAGTATAGCAAAATGTGATTTTTGTTGATGTCATGAAATATACTACCGCTAAATTACATGAATGCTTTCAGTCTCTTTTTATTCAGGTACTAAATTTACTCTTTAAGAATTTTGAAATTGAATTATATATTCAATATCCATACACTATATAATTTTTGCAACTGTTATTGAATTTTTGTGAAGAGGACAAACGGAAACGTAAATTATATTTGTTTTATCAGTTGTTAAATTAATTTTAATTATTCTCAAGGGAAAAATTACATTTAAATAAAATTTTAGGAATGAATTTGCATAGAATCTCAATTAATTTCTAAGTTACGGATTGAGAGAAAATCTTAGTAAGTGAAATACACATTAGGAAAACTAAATACTTTGAAATTGTTTTAATATATTAACTTTTAAGTCTTTTAGTAACTAAATTATGTGATAATGTTATTAATTTTAATATTTCAAATATTATTTTATCAACAAATAATTTTATATAAAACCTAGAAGTATTTAGAATTAATTCAATGCTTCAAGTAAGACAGTTGTAAGAATTTCTTTGGTAAATTTCATATTTACAAGGAATATTAACTTTAGTTACATGACTTATGTTTGCGCATAACATTTGCTTAAAGTTACATTAGTTCATGACATTTGTTTAAAATATCATGTAAGTAACTTAAATGAAATTAAATTGCGAATAATTTGTATTTTGTTACTTCCTATTCTATTAAAAATATTTCCTTTTTAAATTTCTTTTCGAAACGTTTTTAATTGTTTACTTTATTAAGAGAATGATTGTAAATATCATTTTATATTAATTTTAATGTTAATTTATTATTATTATGTTTGTCTTATAAAAATAATATATGTTTTTGAAGAAATATGAGAGTGTTGTTCTTTGCAATATCCTGTAAAATTCAACTTTGCTTGCATTCATACGAAATGTTTTTTGTATTTTTAAATTCATATAACTCATTTGTGATGTTTTTGTTTTTTGAAATGTAACTTTTGTACTTGTATTTTATAAATTTTATGTAATTGTTGCGTATAGTATTTGTGTGAAAAAAATAAATTACCAACTTATAAACACTGCCATTTATTGTTGCTATATATATATATAAGTTGCGAATAAAAAGTATGATTAGTTGCACTAATAGTGACATCTAATTCTTCTTAGACATAACTGAATCAAAGAAAACTATAAATTTTTCTTTGCTGATATGATCTTACCAGCAAAAATTAAAATGTAATTTTAAAATCATTGATACTGGAAATGGTTTATCTTTGTTTAGAATTTGTTTACATTGAACTATAAATAAAAACTGTAAATAAATATCGAAAAGACATATTTATTATTATTACAGTACTGAAAATTATTGACTAAATGAATTCGACAATTTTACCATAATATCTTTGAAATTCGGTTGAAATTTCAAAGGTTTTAAGGTAAAATTAATTTTGTTAGTTGTAAAATGGCTTATTACTTTAATTATAATTTATTTTTAATGTGTGCTTTGAACTAAAATCCTGTTTTTAAAAATTGTCTATACATCCTTAAATTTTAATTTTTATCTAGTGACTTTTATTTTGTAATTACTAATTTAGCACAGCGCCCAAGCATTATTGTTTTCTTATTTCTTCTTCGACTTAAGCTATCTTTGTCATTTTATAGATGTTAGAACTACAGAAACTCTTATCAGATTGTTTTCCATTTTACATTCATTAAATAATTGATGCAAATATAGGAATCTGGATTAAAATTATGAGTTTTAACACAAATATTAGAATTTTTTTCACTTTAAAAATACAATATTTCTGAAACAAGTCTACTTGAATTTCGGTAGAACTTTTTCACACACAACCGTTGTTAAACGATATTTATACTCGCAGAATTTAAACAAATGTAGTGAAAGACATTTTAAGAGAGTCATTACATTATATTGATATTTAAATAAGTAAAATATAAAAAATTTACAGGTGTAAATAAAGACTGCCTAAAATTTTAATAACAGTAGTAAAAGAGGGAAAAAAAGAGAGAGCAAACAAAAGTTGTTGAATTTTAAACTCATGGTAAATTTTGCGCACTTTTTTAGGAAAAATTTAAACACGAGTCAAAAATTAATAATTAATTAATTGATAGTTTTAAAAGAGTAAATGTTGAAATTACAATTCTTACTCCATACTACAAAGATTCGAAGATAAATAACTATAATTGATGCTTAAAATATTTGGAGTAATTTCATTTATAGAAAAAGCAAATGATTCCTCATATTATAATGTCTTATTAATCTTAATCATGATTTATTTGATTGATATATCTAGAAATGTTAAAGTAATTACCAAAATACATATACAAGATTTTAACTTAAGCAGGTTTCTTAGATATAAATATTTTGATCGAATAGGAAAGTAAGAAGGTTTTTATGCGAAATGGAACTACTATAAAATAGTCTCCATTCTTTAAGCAAATTGAGATCAGTTAAACTGTTTAAATAAATTGATTTATTAGAAAAGAAACTTTTAATCTTTCCAAGGTGTATTATTTACATTAATGAAAATATTTCTAGATTAAATAAGAATAGTAGACGATTTAAACTGTTTATTAAATTAGAATTTTTAAGTTTATTTAGGAAAATTTAGTTTCGAGTGATAATATGATTGAGTGAACATTATTTAATTTTTAACATAATAGACGGATATGCATTAATATAAAAAATATAAGATGATAAACATGTTATCCAAAATAGCATAGATTCCATATATCTTCACAATAATATTAGCTAAGGAAAATAAATATGGAACTTAATATTTATCTTATAAAATTTTTCCTTAATAAGAGCAAGGAATTCTCCCTCAAGTCCTGCAGGCCGCCTCATAGAGTGCTCTTATAGCCGGCGAGGGGGTGTACCTGGGCGGAACGGGTGAAGTACGTCGGGAGAGTAATCTCCTGGTAGGGTCACCCAAGGCGTGAAGGCCGTTCCAATATGCTCAGCTAAAGTCTGCAGGCATAGGAGCCAAGTCAGACTTCTACCTTAGGTTCTAATATAGGACAAGGTGCTCCAGGTCTCCGGATCAACAGAAGCTGTCAAATTTTCTCCTTTACCATGAGTCATCCTTGGTACTTCCAAAGACATCCTGGAGCCGCCACAACATTTAAGGGCTCCAGAGTACATCAGACGACACTGTCTCGACTTTCTACTGGCCACTTGAAGTGTATGATCTTTGAGGACGGTGAAAGAAAATACCCATCATGCCCCAAGTGCGACACTGCTGCGTTTTGCCCACAACACATCTTGAAGTGCTTGGGGTTTTCTCGTGAAGAGGCTGTGAAAAGTCCACATCTGCTTTGGACTTTTTGGCTGTCTATGATCTCATGGATCTGGTCTAGTTCCACTAGACCAGATGGGGATTAGTCCCACCACCACCAGGAATTAAAAATATTATTAGTAAAGAAATTCAATTTTTGCATAATTTTGTTCGGCTTCACATCAACAATCATAGCTTCAGACAAAATTTATTGATGTGAAAAAGCGTATCTAGTTTTTGGCGACATATACAATGAAAAAATTGTATATATAGTTACCATTTTATAATCAATTAATTAATATTTTTCCCAAAATTGTATCTTATATTGATTATTATGTAAGCTTTAAAAAAACCACAAATCTGACAGATTAAAGTTTTTTTTTTTAAATGGGATCTTTGATTTCATTTATACATTCCATCTCTTATAATGTACCTATTAAACAGCAAGAAGTCATTAGCTATTTAGAAGTGATTTTGGGCCGCAGTAGCCTAGTGATTACGGCATAGGCCTTCCATCCGAAACGGCAGAGTTCCATATTCAATGCCGCCAAAGACCCACCGATACGTGCTCGTTAAATCGGTGGAATCGAAAGTCCTGTGGTTGGTCGTTGAGCAGTTACCATGGACTTAATGGTCTGGAGAAAATTTCCTCCCCCTCCAAATCATCAATGTCGAAACTGAGGGAGTGGTTTCTCTGGTGGTGCTATCTATCGGAAGAGTTTAAAGCAAAGCCGTACTTTCACCTTTGTGGTGCTCTGCTTAAACGAAAGACATACCCTACTGGCTTGAATTTGCATAGTCAACGGCATAGTCAAACTGTCATAAGAAACAACAACAACAGATATGATTTCAACTTATCCTGTTGACAAAATATGAAGCAATATGTTTCTTTTAATGTATCAAGAACTGGACAATCGCAAACTAACCTTTCTTGAAAAACTTTCTTATCTCAACCTCAAAGAACTTATATTCAGTTAAAACAAAGCAATTAATTTTGATGTGCTGATGAAATTTGAAAAATATATATTTAACGTCTCATAATTACATTAACTTAAAACCAAAATGTAAAGGAATAAAGTAACAAAGCGAATCACATGTATTTTGAACGAAGTCATTTATATTTTGCATTATAATATAATTTTAACTTGTATTCCCCCAATAATTCGAATTTTAGCATTTCTCTGTCCCATAATGACTTATTTTGAGACAGAGGAAATATTGTTAAGTTAAAATATGTCTCAAGGAAATCATCCAGTATCTGGTTAAAATTAAAATAAAAAATATCCGGATATGTTATGTTGTTATGTTTATTTTAAGTTAAGGTATGCAACACAAAATTATCTAATGTCAGGTTAACAATAAATAAGCAATATGTGAAAAAATTATGTTCATTTTAGGTCTCTTTACTACTAAAGTGTGACGCTATGTTATAGCATTTTGAAAACCGAACACATTTTTCAACATTTTATATTAAAATTTATTTATTTATTCATAATTTAAAAAAATTTTAAAATTTATTCTACATTATAATACTTGGTACTCCTCCATTATGATAAAAAAAAATCGTAACTTTTTGTCATAAGTAATCCATTTGCATTGAAAAAATTTTCTTGGCTCGCCCCATTGGCACCAGAAGAAGAAGACGACCGAAACTCCGATGGGTGACTGCCTTGAAAACGACCTGAAAACACAAAAAGTGACAAACTGGATGACCTTGTCCAAAAATAAGGGGTCCTGATATGCATTTCTGAGGAAGGCAAATGCCCACCCTGGGCTGTCAGGCCAATGAAGAAGAAGAATAACCCATTTGCTTCATGTACACGTTTAAGTTTTCAGAAACTATTAAAAAATAATGCAAACATTTTACTTACATTTATTAAACTAAACAACTATCACTTATTGTTTAAGCGCCATTGTTTATTTCTGGCGAAAACTGTTTAGCTAAAGCATTGGTGATCGATTGGGTTAGTATAATGTAATAGTACCTTTTTTTCAATGAGCCAAAATTAATTTTTGCTGTATTTAGTTGTTTTTTGCCCTTAGTGATTTGTAACCATACTGCTTCTTTTAAGCGACAAAATTATCACCAAGCAATCTTTTGCATCCACTAGCTTTAACTTCGTTTAGCATTTGGTTTGTTTACCTTGTTTATCACATTTTAGTCAATTTTTGCACAAAAAAAATTCGATTTAGTACATATTAAATTTAACATAAAATTTTGAGCCAATAAAATCGTATCTACTTTATATTATTTTCGCTTCTCCGTAAAAAAGCATGTATTTCTTTAGATCAAAAGTGGGGATTAAATGGAAAAGTCGCTAATATTTTTAGACAAGCAAAAATAATATTATTTCATATTTTTATTAATATATAGCCTGATTTTCGGGTGGCACTTATTTATTGACATAAAGTTATCTAGAAATAAAATTTAATAATAAAGATAACACATAATTTTTTTGCATATGTTACAGTTAAAATGTGAAATCTGTTATTTCACATAGAATACTGTATTCATAAAATAAGTGATTTCATGAAATAGCTCAACAAGCCAAGCGTCTAAAATTAATGAATTCGACAATTTAGTTAGGTATTCTTTGCCACCCAACTTGTCTAGTGGTCAGCGTGTCTGACTACGGATAAGGATGTCCTCGGTTCAAATCCCGGTTCGGGCATGGATGTACTTCCTCTCTCTATCTATCCTGTCTTTGTCCTTTCCTTGTATGAATGTGGTGTGAATGGTTTCCTACCCTATAAACGGGTGCCTATGGCATGTGTGTACTGAGGAAGTTGGACTCCACACCAAAATATGGTTTAGTTGAAAAAGTGGAGCACATCGCACCCTATCTTGCCATCCTAGCTGGCACACGACAATGAATGAATGAATTAGGTATTCTAAGGAATAATGATTACTCTTAATCTTTAACGCAAGATGAAATTTAACAGTACGATTTAAAGTGTTGTTGTTGCTTATCCCCGACTGGCGTGATAGTAGCATCACACCAGCCCCATGAATCCAAAAATAGTCAGTCTCTCAAGCACCACCTCCGGTCTCAACTCCATGTCCCTTCTCTCACACCCAATGCACTGAAAACTATGAGATGGGGAGGCCTGAACCACTCGACATTTGGGACAAAGAGGGTAGACCTTGGTACCAGGCGTGTCTCTGAGCAAGCAGGTGGCCACTTCGTAGTCTTGTCAGAGCCGTTTGGCTGCATCTCTTGTGTTTACTTACTAGTGCGGAACCAGGATGTTTGCATGTGTACCATTCGTGGGTAGGAATGGTATCCCTAAAAGTAGCATTGACAGCCATCCTAACTCTAGAGGTTAGCTCTGAGGACGACAAGCAGTCTCCAATGATAATATTTTTTTCACGATTTAAAGTAAAATTTAAAGCCTTTAAAGTACGAAAATTCTTTGAACCGATTCTATGAACTTTTAGTCACTTTTTCGAACCGCTAATGGCTGCTTTGCAATAACCTATGCGTGCGTACGAAAAGTAGTATAGCAGTAATTCAAAGGAACGCTAAATTAGTTTACAAGAAGTTAAAAAAATACGGAGATTATAGAGCAAAAAATTTTATTTAGATTATAAATAATAATTCTATTATATTTTTACCCTGCTAAGTTCAACATTGAGTGACGAACCCTATGCCACAACAAGGCCAGAAACTGCTACTGGTTTTATCGTTACCCAGCGGGCACCTGCGAACCAAGTCACGGAGGCGAGTAGCGTTGCTCGCGCCAAACCACCACAAACCCGTTTAGAGGGAGGGCCCCATTCATATATCATCATAGAAGAAAGGACAGATAGAACAGAGAAGGAAAGAAACATCCATGCCCGAACCGGAATTCAAACCCAGGACCCATAGCTCAGACATCAGTCGGCATTTTTTTCTATTTTAGTTATGCTTTATATTCGATTCCTGTTTACCTGAATTTAAAGTCATGGGTATCCAATAATTAAAATAAAATTGTAAAAAAAAAAAAAAAAAAAAAAACACAAGGGAGGAATTCAAAACTTTAAATAATTATTATATTGATAAAAAAAAGTAATTGCGAAATTTAATTATAAGCGATATTATTATAAATTGTAATGTAAATGTAAAATAAACAACATTAAAGTTGCAAATTATAATATAGACATAAATTTCGTGTTTGGATTTAAGTTCTTATTACATTAGAAAGTGTTATTAATATTGGTTTTGAGATAACAATTTAACAATTAAAAATGATAATTTGTTACTTCAGAAATTTTTTTTAATAAATTGTAATTAGTAATAAAAAATATAGTTTTATATTCCAACTAAAATACCATACTTGCGTATATAAGCAATTGATTACCTTTTAATTATGTCAGCTTACTTATGAAAAAAATCATTTATAATGATATGAGACATATAAATTCTGTTAATAACAGACCCATTATAAACTTCATTTAATTGTTCCTTTATTAATTTCATTAGTCTTATTAAATAAAATATAGTTATGAATTTATTTCTTTTTAAATAACAAAATTTATAATTAATTATAGTGTCCGCTACTCAAGAAAGTCAGTACATTATATATATATATATATATATATATATATATATATATATATATATATATATATATATATATATATATATATATATATATATATAATCTTTAAATAAATAACTTAGAAAATCTAAATAAAATTTAAGCAATTGTCTTTTTCTTTGGGTGAGAAATAAACAGTAACATCAAATTCAACAAGAAAATACACAAGATAGCCGACTAAAGATGAATATATATTATCTGAAGATGAATGAAAACTCTAGTTTAGATTACTCTATAAATTCAAAGAAAATTATAAGCAAATATCAAATATTTTAAAGTATTTCTCAGAATATATCTTTCGGAAAAATAGACTTAAATTACTGTCAGAAAAAAAAAGTGTTTTGGTTTTTAAATCATAACCATGAATCTCTTTAAAATAAATATTTCACAGTAAATAAGAAATAAAACGAAAATTTTCAAAATGGCTGAAGAATCTGGCAGTAAAATGTATCGAAATTAGTGTAATTAAATGAAGAGACCACGTGACTAAAATAGTAGTTGATCTCAACAGAAGGAAGGAATTTTCCCGTCAGTACGATATAGACAAGGGGAATAAAAAATTTAAGGTGAGAAATTAAACAATTTTTGAAGTAAAAACATCTAGTAGGAGGTAGGTATTTCCAAATACAGTCATTTTAATTTTTAATTTCATATAACTCACACTATCTTATTTTTTAACTTAATATATTTGTCATTAAACATGAATATGTACCATATATGTTTGTAAAAATTGAGTTTCATTTTTATCTATTTTCATATGAAAGTATTTTTTCAGTGTTAAAAATGAAACTCAAGTATAAAAAGCTTAAATTTAGCTAAATGTCTTTGGATTTTTAGGCTTCATAGTTGATTTAGTGCCATCTATGCACGAATAGTCGCCATTATAGAATAAATACATATATTCTATAATGCTATTTATTTTTTATTAATTCATTATCAAGTTAGAAAACATTAATTTTTAAAGCAAATTTTTTCTTTTGCTTAGTATAAATTATTGATGAATTAAGGTATATTTTTTATATTAGATTGCACGAATTTATATGTAAGCAATATTCTGTCGAAGATTAATCTCATTTCACACTGTTTATCTCGTGCTGAAGATAAAAGAAATTATTTAAATTGACGAGTGGGAATTGAAATTTTTACATCTAGATTAAAAGCAAATTACAAAGTCACATTTATTGAACAAATATCTTGGATGGATAGTAGCAAATAACTTATTTAAACTTTTTTAACCTAGATCTTGCAATATTAATAACCAGAACAACCCCATCTGGCAACAATAATTTTACTTATAAGTCTAGTCACACCAGTCTGGAAGTTCTGGAGACTGGAACATGAGGAGGAACGTTATCAGACATATTTATATGTGAAAATATTCATGCATACACATTAAAACCAGTGTTACGAACGTTCACGCAGTTGAAATAATATGTACAAAGTATATTCCCTGCTATTAAGATGTGACTGAATATTGTGTATATCAGTCACATCTTAATGGCAGGGAATATATTTTGTCCAGTAGCGGACCAATTTGATGAATTTACGCTGATATTGTGCATTCTCTGCGGTCCTGTCAAACACGGATGCATCTATCATAGTACTGAGAGCAAATTCAGTCTAAAACTTTTTGCGTTTAGGTTCGCTATTGTTTACATTATTGATGGTAAATATGCTTGTATTGCAGCCTGCAGCATAATCAAGTTTAATACCCTGTTCGCGCTGCTCTTTCTTCAAATCAATTTGAAGTTAAATCTAATGCCTACCAACTTGTCTAGTGGTCAGCGTGCCTGACTGCGGATAAGGTAGGTCCTGGGTTTGAATCCTGGTTCGGGCATGGATGTACTTTCTCTCTCTATCTATCCTGTCTTCGTCCTTTCCTTCTATGAATGAGGTGTGAATGGTTGCCTACCCTATAAACGGTTACCTATGGTATGTGTGTACTGAGGAAGTCGGACTCCACCCTAAAATAGGGTTCAGTTGGAAAAGTGGAGCAGCACACTCCTTATTGCTAGCCTGGTTGGCACACGACAATGAATAAATGAATGAGTTAAATCTAATTCAACTTAAACACGACGCTGAAAACAGCGTTTGGACTGCCTTACACTCGAAACTGATTTAAGAAATGTTGGTTGTTGCTCAAAACCTTATTTATCGCTTGTTATTATAAATTATAGGATATTTTTGAACTTTTTTTTATAGCCGAGCACGTTTATTATTTATTAAGCAATTGCGGGCCAAAATGTACGTAATTAAGATTATCATATTTCAAATGAGGAATACGAAACTAAAGAATGTCTTAGACAGACCTATTTCTTCTCAAACTCAATAATATTTTTTGTTGTTTTTTTAATACTTTTGTAAATATTTGTATTATTATTATTATTTTTAAATCTTGCTTCGCTTGTATTTATTTTGATTGGATTTATTTTGATATTCCAACAAACATTGAAACAAGATAGCATAAAACAAGATGGCGCTAAATCAGTTGAAATGTATTTAAATCAATTTGTCAAACTGATTTCAAGCACAAGATGCCACCGTGAGAAAATTCTGCCGAAACCTAAGCGCGTTTAAAAGTGCATGGTGAATGGGGTCGCTCAGATGATAAACCATGCTGGTGCAACGCAGTCTAAATGCTTGTTGTTGTTGCACCAACTTGTTTCCCTGTTCCTGCCACTGAATGTGTCTCTACCTGTTAGATAGAAGGAACCAGGTAGTCTTCGTCATTTTGAATAAGGGACCAAGCAGAAAACCCCCAATACTTGACCTGCCACACCCTGAAGTATCATTTCACTTAAAGGACATTTCGACCACTTTCAGTGTTAACGTGCCCCAGCCACCTTAGCGAACACGACGGATCTGTGGTCGGTCGTGATTCGAACTCACTATTTTCCGATCATGAGCATGACGTCCTAACCAACCGAGCCAAGGTGGCCCTTACAAATGCTCGTGCAGATACTTGTTGTTTGGCAAATAACACCATTTCCTGAGTTAGAATTCGTGATGTGGCTGTAAAATTTTTTTCCACCGGCGGGTACACTTGGGTGACGAACTCTATGCCACAACAAGGCCAGAAACTGCTACTCATTTGTCGTTACCCAGCGGGCACCTGTGAATCAAGTCACGGAGGCGAGTAGCGTTGCCCGCGCCATACCACCACAAACCCGTTTATAGGGTGGGCCACATTCATACAACATCACAGAAGAAAGGACAGAGAAACACAGAGAGAACAGAGAAAGAAATTAACAGCCATGCCCGAACCGGGATTCAGAACCCGGAACCAACAGCTCAGGAGTCAGGAACGCTAACCACTCAGCCACCAATATGCTGTGGCTGTAAAATCCATAAAGCAATTTTAGAAGCGTGTTTGTCTTTTCGGTTGTTAGGATAGTGGACAACTGCAGGTCAGCATAGGATTGCATATATGATCGTCCTTAATTTATCGATTGCTTATTTTGCAGATAAGCATCTCAAAAGAATTGCATTACTGCGATATACAATCATGGCATTCAATGGTTCGATTTTTATCAAAGTCAAAAAAACAAACTGGTAAGCATTTTTTTTTGTCTTACCTGACACATCAAAACAATCATTTCCCAGTAAAAAATGTTCAAATATTGAAACATTTGCTATACAATTTCTTCATGTAAACATAATATAGGTTCATTATGTCTTAGTATTTCACATGAAAGTGCAAAAAACAAATCATTTGCATATTGCAGAGTGTTCTTTCTGCATGTCATCTCCTTGGTTGTTGTTTACTAATGACACTTGGACAAGCCAAGCTCGCTATGCCATGCGAATTAAGTCGATTGGGAGCGTCTTTCGTTTTAATCAGAGCACCATGAAGGTGAAAGTACGACTTTGCTCTACACACATGCCATAGGGACCCGTTTATAGGGTAGGCACACCTCATTCATACAAGGAAAGGACAAAGACAGGATAGATGGAGAGAGAAAAAGTACATCCATGTCCGAACCGGGATTCGAACCCAGGGACCTCCTTATCCGCAGTCAGGCACGCTGACCACTAGACAAGTTGGTCGGCTCATTTTCTTGGTGCAATAATTTTAATTGATATCCGTGCATTTTGATCAGGATTATTTAATATTAAAAATCCAAAATAATTTTTTTCTAAAAAGCATTGGATATTTTTCTATTTAATAAAATTAATAAATGGAATCCAATATCTCTTATGTACTGCTGTGTAGATTTAAATTTAAATAGTTTATCAAACAACATTAATGTACTCACTTTCAAATCCGATTAAATACGAATTAAATTCTACTGGTTCATTACATTTAGTATTACACGACATGTAAAAGACATCTCCAGTCGGTGAAAAAGCAAATGTTTTAATTTAAAGACATTATAATACTATTATAAAAAATTACTGGGAGGATAAAATAAAAAAATAATTACTTTTTTACGCATTAAAATCTTAAGAATATGCAAAATAATTAAAAAATGCATTTTACTAGATCAATTTAGATTTCTGAGAAGCGAATTACTTCCGAGTGATTTAGAAGAAATATTTGCTACATACCAGAACACTATAATTGGGCATAGAAAATATTTTTTAAAAATGCCTTTTTTTGTAATTAACTCTGCTTAGAAGAAAATCACATTTTCTTAGAATAATTTTTGTTATCCGGGCAGTTTTAAAGTCTTGCATAAAACAAAATGTGCAAATTTAATTAAATTTCCTAGAATTCTCGACAAGATGATTATCACACATTGTGTGCCAGTGATTAAACTTTAATTAAAAAGCTGCCTTTAAATTTTGTTTTGTTGTTTCATACAAATGATTTTATTTGTCCAATGAAAACTGGATTTTTCTTCCTTTATTTTGTAATTAGAGGCTCAATGCTTTCTCTTTTTAAAGATAATTAGAAATAATTATTAAGCATTTTTAGGGGGAAATAATTGCACTATTAAACGTGAAACTTGAACTTGTTCATAAATTCATTACAAAACTCTTAAGTTGCTAATGAGTTAATTTAAATATTTATAACGGAAGATTTTCTTTAATTTTCAACGAAACGTGTATGATAAAAGTTTGAACAAAATGAAAAACCAAAAGTTTTTATAACTTTGTGGTCTAAATTGTGGTTTTAATTAATCTTAAATAATTTTTCTCTCTAAGCAAAGCTGTAAATTTATTAAAAAATTTTAAATTATTACTTTTTTGAAATTTTGAATTTAAATTTATTTAATGAGAAAAATAACTATATAAATGCAATATTTCCGTAAAAGATTTCCATGAATAAAAGTTTATGAAAGAAATGTTGTTCAGTTATTTTATTTCTAAAGAAAGCAATTTTATTTTGATGAAAAAAATAAATAACAATAGCCCGATTTATAAAATAACTTGTAAAAACTTATATAACTCGAAAAGCACGAAATTCAAGTAAATGTTATAGTAATAATATATCTACTCTCATATTAACATAAAATGAATCTAATATATAACACAAATCATGGATTCAAAAACCTCAGTATCTCCTCTCTAATTTTAGTTATTTCTTTAACACAAAATATGATAAACAGAAAATATTAAGGGCCAACAAACACATAAAAATAACGCCTATGTAACATTTGCTACAGAACACTTAAAAAACCTCATTTCCATTTACATCAGAGTGTATTCTTTTTAAAGATAACACTGTGCCTTATATCATTATATCTCTAACAGAGAAAATTTATTATTCTGTTATGTTTTATATCAGTTAAAATATTTGAACTGTTTAAAAATGACATATTTGACAATCCTGTTTTGTGTAGAAAAATATTTTTATTAAAATCGTGAATTCATAATTTTTTATTTAAAATAAAATCATAATATTGGATGAATTTTTTAACCAATAATTTCAAATTATTCGAAGGTATATACATTCTGATTTATGTATTCAATAAATAATAGAACTATTAATATAAACTATTTTTAAGAACGCTTGGTTTCACATGAGAATTTTATCGTGATAACCTAGCGGTTGGGGCTTTCCGTCCGGTGGGGTTTCATTCCCAAAGACCCACCGAGTACATGCGATATAATTGTTCATTAAATATGTGGAATCGAAAGTTCTAAGGTCGATCGTTGAGCAGTTACCATGGATGTAATGGTCTGGAGAAAATTTCCTCCACCTTCATATCAATGTCAAATTTAAGGGACTGGATTCTCTGGTGGTGCCATCTATCGGAGGAGTTTAGAGCAAACTCGTAATTTCACTTTCGTGGTTCTCTGTTTTTCTTTCATTCCACTTGAGATTATGACTGCATCACACTTTATTACAATTCTCATTGGTTTAAAGTATCTATGATGTCAGATAACAGGTTATCTATGACACACATAATTAATTACGACATTGAATTGAGAGGGCGTCGTAAAGTGCGACTTGTCGAAGAATTGCCATCCAAATCACATTCTTCGAGCGCTAGCAAACAAGGCGAATTTCAACATCGAATGTCTGAGACTATAATCGAAGTTCTTTTTTTGTTAATTAACCGATTTCTGGTAAAAGTATGATATATCCCCCCAAGTGATTTCTTGCCAAATATGCCGTCCTCTGTTTTGATTATAGTGTTTCTGATTTTTCATTTTGGTATTGCCAATTTGATTTTTTGTTGCTTTTTTGATATTTTTTGTTGTCAGGTTTGGTTTTTTCTCGTGTTTTGTGTCATATATAGGTTTTTTAAAGTGGCAACAATGTTAAAATTGTTTGGTGACAAAGAAATGACAAAGGTCACCAATGGGGACTTCGTACGTTTTTTTATCCTACTAGTACCCAATTTCTTATAAAAGGATCAAAGTATCGGTTTGAGAAGCCATTTTTCATTGATTCAAATCTTTAAGACGTTAACAATAGAACAGAAGAGAAAGCAAAACGGAAAAGACAAGACAAAACATCTATTTTATTATTAGTTTAAATCGGCAAGGAAGATTTAAATTTTTAAAGTTTCATTAATTAATAGAATTGTAAATCAATAATTGCAATATTTGTAAGCTATCGCTTTTAAATCTTAAGCGTACTTCCTTGCTTATGCAAACATGAAATTTATTTTAATATTTATTTCAATTTTAGTTTCATGATAAAAATGCCAGAGTATTTTATAAAATAAAAAATGTTATTTTATGTGACTTTTTTCCAGTTCATGTTCATATTTATTTCGAAGGATCATATATTTCACTTCAGCAATCCTTAATAATACAAATTATTTAGATTTTTGTGTCAGTGTATTGTGAATAATGTATTAATGATTTGAAGTATTTGCAGATTTCAAACATTATTAATTGTATTTACAATGAATAGCATAGTTTGTTTAATTTACTCAAATTTAATTAAATGAGCTTTTAATTCGAAAGAATTTAAGATTTTACAAGTTTTGCAATCTTTTTCTTTATCCAATTTTTATGAGATGTGTAAAAGAATGCATTTTTGATATATGCAAAAAAAGAAGGAATTTGAATGATATTTTCATTGTTATGAAGGAAATTGTGAGTGTTTTGCATGAATTATACAGAATATATTGCTGTTACATAGTTTGAAATGAATAAGAAGTACAAAGTTCAATTTTGATTACACATTCTTTTTAATTTATACTTATTAATTTCTTTTATTCCTCACACATTGTGAATTATCATAGCAACACGTGAAACGTGTGAAATTAAAGATGAGTTTTGAATCAAAACAAGAAAGTATTTTTTCCAAACTTATTTATTAATCTTAAAAGTTTCTGCCCACCCGAGTCTAACACTTGTAATAAGCAATTCTTGCATTTATGTTTTATACCGTTTTGTTAATTAGCAGAATTATTAGATCTATTGTGCTTAGAAATGTATTAGTAAATGAGTGTTAAAATTAATACTCGTGTATTGAGCAACCAGTATTCTACCCTATCAATAATATTTTTGTCACGCAGCATAACAATTTATTCAAGGAAAAGAAAATGTATTATTATTTCATTATATTCTGAAATAAATAAAAATATAACTAATACGATTTTTTACAAGTACTTTTCTTTTCCATTAATGTCTTTTACTTTTTTAATATAATAAATATCGATATTTTCCATACAGTATGTTATTATTGAACTTCAGAGATTAATAATATTGCTTAAAAATTATTATTAAACTATTATACATTAGGCTAATAACTTTGCTTAGTAGGTAATTTCCTTATGCCATTCATTTCCCAAAATTTCTTTTTACCGCGGTTACAGATTATCTCTTAACCTTCAATATTAAATTTAAATGTTTATCAGAATTTATTCCAAGTTTTGAAGCGATGCATATTTATAATAATTTTTACAATCCACTGATCCCATATTAGAGGAAAGTGGTTTAAATATTTAAATGTTTTATAACAAAAATTCTTCCCTTTTTAAATTGGAATTTCTTTTTTTTAATAAATTTCAATCTAAATAAAAATTTCTACAGAATTCGAAAAAAAATTATTAAACAAATTTCTTTGCAAGAAATTATTAAGTTTCTTTTTATTCAATTTAATGGATATCATCTTATTTTAAACATTACCAGAAAAAGTGTAGAAAACAGTTGTTAGTGATGTAATTTATATTGGTAAGACAAAATTGTTTTCTTCTTCAATATTTCCATAAAATTTAATCTTAACTATTATTGTACATGTCAGTATTTTATGATTTCTGTACCTAATTATTAACTTCTTCAATTATTATTATTACTTAATATTAAATTGTTTTAATGTTTGTAATTAAGTTGTATTGCATGCTTTCAATTTTATATAATTTAACTGATTTTAAGTTCTGGAAAAAATATCTCTACTTAAATCTGATTTTTATTTTAATACTTACGAAATCAATCATACTCTACTCTATAGTACCTACAAGAAACTATTTTTCAAATCCACAAAAGTGTTTTAAATTCACAAAAATATTTTTGGTCATATGTTTACTGTTGTGGAAAAGCTAAAGTCACGTGGCAAATATCTTTCACCTTTCTTATTGATGGTTGTTTTAAACCGGCCCCTTAAAATTGAATTAAGATTTGGACTTTTGATGAAATATGACTAAGAAATATATACAAAATTAGCATAAATTGCAAATATTGTTAATTTATCTTATATTGCGTGTTAGTTTAAATCATAAAATTCTAAAAGTGATCGTTTATTTGAATTTTTAATCATTCATAAAATTTAATATAATTTAATATTTTTAATATGATATCAATCAAAAGTTTTTAATTATTTACATCCATATTCCTTCTTTCTTTGATTCTGAGTTTTAATTTATTCCATAAAATTTATTAAATAATGTTTTATGATATGTCGTTTCAATCATAAATTCAATTTTAAGCTTTTTAATATCAATATCCTTATTGTCCTAGCATAAGAAAAATTTATAATTTTTAAGCACTTCATTTCTTTTTGTAATTAAAATTAACTAAGTAACAATTCATAAATGAAAAATGAATTTATAAAAAGAAATGAAAATTAATTAATCATATTAGCAATATGAAATATAAAACGAAAATTAAATGGAAAAGAAAAATCATTTTAGGTATTAAATAAAGATTTATGGGAATTTAATGCAACATATTAAGTCATTATTTTAAATAATGTAGTGTGCAATTAATATGGATAAATTAGAATATAATTTTGTAAGTAAAGCAACTTGATTTCTCTAATTAAAGATTGCTAGTTATTAATACAATGCTATTTGGCTGATAAATGGTTATTCTAATTTATGTGCCAAATGTTTGAAAATTCTTAATTATTTTCCTAAAAAGGAAGAAGATTTATGTTATCAATCGATTAAGTTTAAAAAAAATTAATGATCAAAAAAATAAATTGAAAGAAGAAAAAAAGAAAGTTAAAAGAAATTTTCTGTTAAAAATAACAAAATTTCTTTTTTATTATGTTAGTATTTAGTATATTTTAGACACGTAATTTATATTCCTAAATTTTTTCTTTATAAGACCTTGAGGTATTATGATATCTTAAATTTTTTTTATTAATTATGTAAAATATAAATTTCATGAAAATTAAAAGTAGATGTATTTTTATACAATGTTCCGCACATTCTCTTGAAAACACAAGTTTTTAGTAAAAAATACAGAAGTAAATATTTATTTTTTATTTGACATAAATTTCTTATCTTATTCAAAGTAATACACAATAATTAAAAAAAGAATTATGATTAACTAGAAAATATGGATTTTTCAAATTACTTTGTAAAATGTTTCCAAAATTTTAAATTTCTACTTTATGTTCATATTGAATACATAAAATCGTTGCCAATATAATGCATTCTACTGTAAAAAATGAATTGCGAAACATATGAAATTTCATGCTTATTGTCGAAAAAATATTACATATAAATACAGTGTTTAATGTTAGAGTATAATTAACAATCATATTGTGAATAGAAATAATATTGAGGTAAAATGAAGTATAATGCATTATATATTAATTTTGATATTTAAGTAGTCAATGTACTAAAATAAATAGAAATTTGTAAATTATCAAGTGTATTTCTCATAGAATTAAATATAATATTTCTGACAGATAAAATAAATTATTATCTAGTGAATGAGAGATAGTATAATATAAAATATATTCAATTTTACTGTGTTAAATTTAGTATTTTACAAAAAAATATGTTTGAGAATCCGCACAAAATAAAAAAATTATGTATATAGACATTATATATATATATATATATATATATATATATATATATATATATATATATATATATATATATATATATATATATATATATATATATATATATATATATATATATATATATATATATTTTTAAAATTTTTTTTTTATGTATGATTAATATTTGATAAGTTATGTTTTAGCTATAAATAATTTGAATATATTTATAATACGTTCTAAGTGTTTCTTGCATAATTTAATTAGAATCAAATACTTTTTAAATGTAAAAAATGATATTATGGAAATAAATGTATTTAAATCCAACATCCGAAAGGAAAACATACTTTGAAGGCATGGGTAAAAGCCATTGTTATCGAAGTTAAATCCCTTGAAATTGAAGAATCATTTCTTATTTTTAGTCAAATGATTAATTTTTGTCGCTGAAAAATAAAGATTAGAAACTTCAAAGTAATTCCTTTCAGATTTTGTTGAATTAAAACTTTGATTAAATTTTTTAAGCATTTCTTAAAGCTTTTTAGCTTTCCCTAACGAATAAAGATTAGAATGCAATTATTTTTTAAATGTATTTTGAAAGATTTATTTTGTCTGTTCCAGATGATTACTTTCTTCTTATTCTGAAATGAGATTATGATAGAGGGAATTGTTCAAAAATAATAGAGAGTTGTTCTGAAATCATCGAAATGCTTTAATTCAAAATTTTTTATAATTCGATCTACTCTAAGAATGATGAGTTGAATTCTTGCAACAAAATATTATCAAAACAGGTATAGCGAGACAGAGAGAGAGAGAGTATTCATACTAATGTTATCTTATGAATTAATTCTGGTATAACCAATTAGTTACAATATTTATTTATTGATATATTTATTTACTTTATCAACATTTATTTAATAATAATAAATTCTTAAAAAGAAATAACTAGCTTTTCTCATTATGAAAATGCTACGTATAATTCATTTTGAAACTTAGAAACACATCTAGTGAAGATAAATTTATAATTTACAATTAAAGATTTAATTAAATTGATCTAAAATTTGAAAATTTAAATGACTTAAAAATCTTTTTAAAATAATATAGAATTTATGAAACCATCACATACTTGCACGTTTAATAAATTTACCTGCAACAATCATTGCAGATGTGAGACAATAGTAAAAAAGTAATAAATATATAAACATTATATATATATATATATATATATATATATATATATATATATATATATATATATATATATATATATATATATATATATATAAATAAATAAATAAATAAATAAATAAATAAATAAATAAATATATATATATATATATATATATATATATATATATATATATATATATATATATATATATATATATATATATATCAAGCTGACCCAGCCACGCGTTGCAGTGGCTGAGTTTTTAAATACATTGAATCAATTTTTTACTAATTCTTGGGTACAATCAAATTAATATTTTCTAAAAAATTTAAAATAAGTTCATTCATATAAGATTAAAAATCGCAGACAGCTGAATAAATTAATAATTATCAAATTATAAAATAAAAATTTAGAAAAATAAAATGCTATCAAGAAATACTTTCATGTTTCCGAGGTGGTATGAAAATTAGTAGAGAAAAACAGTAATAAATAAAATTTTATTTAACTATTTAAAATATTAAAAACATTCAAATTGAACACTGCACAATAATAACACAATACAAAGTATAATTATAAAAATGATTCACGAAAAATTGTTACAGTATGATTATACATCATGAAAATATATGTAAATTCTGTATTCAACCATGCGCTTGCGCGCGCACGTTATTTTTCTCTGGAAGATAGTATAATCTAGAAAAATAAACACGTCGCCATCTGCCGAATACCTGTGCAACTTAGATGCTAAATCGCCAACTATAAGGAATTAATGAACTAATAAATAAACACTAATGTCGTATAATAAATATTGAGATCAATAATTAAGAGATAAAAACTATTCTATCTCTTAAGTTTGACCCTATTATAAATGGTTACAAAATTTTATCAAAATCCGTTCAGTAGTTTCGGAGTTTATCGCGAACATACATCGTGACACACGAAATTTATATATATATATATAATATATATATATATATATATATATATATATATATATATATATATATATATATATATATATATATATATATATATATATATATATATATATATATATATATCGGGTCCCTATGGCATGTGTGTACTGAAGAAGTCGGACTCCACACCAAAATATGGTTCAATTGGAAAAGTGGAGCAGCGCACCCCATGTGTTGCCAGCTTAGCTGGCACACGACAACAACAACAAAACACGATGTAAAAAATATTGATTAACTTCACAATATCTATGTGTTTAAGGAATAAATTTACTTTGAATAGGCTGCATAAAATATACTGTGGTAAATTGTTATTTTTCATAAAATATTAAATTATAGATTATAATACCGTCCACGTTTCGACTACATAATATAGGATGTTATGTAATGCTACTCACGCATTTGTTTCCTCAGCAGCAATAAGCACCTAAAAGCTAATATTGAAAATTTAACTACATAAGCAGCTATAATTTAGCTATACTCTTCTCACTTTCCTTTTTGGAAGATTCCGCGGTTAAAGATATCATTTGTTGTACATACCAAGTTGAATAATGGCTTTTTTGTCATCCATCGCATTTGATCAATAATTTGCTTATGAGTGTTAAAGAAAACACATCATTTACAATTATGCTAGGTGAAATCCTGAAATGTTTGCATGTATTAATTACAATCGTGTCCATAAATTAAGGATAATGCAAGTTCGAGCAATGAAAGAGAAGCAAAACAAACCTGACTTATTTGTTAAGTCTATTAATTAAAAAAAAGGTAAAGAGCAAAAAAAGATGCTATGTGTTTGACATCATTAATAAAAATTACAAATTTCAAAAAAGAACCTATTTAAAAAAACTTATATAAAATGGCTGGTTTGATGGTTAATACATAGTTTGCTCCCCAGACGATGCAATACAGGCACGCCTGGGAATGCTGAGTATCAAATTATCGATCTGATCTTGGGGAATATTGCACCACTCATGAAGCAATGCTCTCCGAAATTCCGGTTGACATGTGGGAGGGGGTTGACGGGCTGCAATTCGTCGGTCAAGCATGTCCCAAACATGCTCTATTAGATTCAAGTCCGATAAGTATGTTGGCCAGTCCATATGGGTGCTATCTTCCGATTGAAGGCATTCGTCTACAATGTTTGCACGGTGAGGACGGGCGTTGTTATCCATAAACAGAAATTCTACACCCATGGCGCCCCGAAACAAACGAAGCTGTTGTTCCAGAATGACATCCCGATAGATGTGGCCTGTCATGGTTACATTCTGCACATGCAGGTTAGTTCTGGAACCCAGAATAATTCTTCCTGAAACGAGCAATCCTGCACCACCATAACGGTGTCGTTGAATGGAGTTCTCTTGATGGTAACGTGTACTTGGCCCTCTGTATATGAAAGTTTGGTGAGAATCAGACTGAAAGCTAAACCTGGACTCGTCGGAAAACAAAACACAAGACCACTGTTGCAGTGCTCACAATGCATGCTTTCTACTCCAGGCTAACAGCAGGCGACAGTGAGTTGCGGTAAGTGGAACATATTTGACACGCCAACGAGCATACAGACCAATGTGCCCTTAGCGTCTGTACATGGTCTGCCTTGAAATTGTCGTACCGGTAGCTGAAAAGAGCTGACGAAACAGGTCTGATGCTGTGTTCTGTCTGTTTCTTTTGGCAGTAACTGCCAAATACCGGTCTTCATTCGGCGTTTAAACCCAAGGGCGACCTTTGCTGTAACGTCTGCTCACATTATCATCACATCCGTTGTCCAAAGTATGGAGACGACACTCTGGGAGATTCCAAGTTCCTCGGATACTTCCAGCTGGATACGTCCACATTCCAGATGGCCGATAATTCTACCACGTAAAACATCCTTCAAATGCTTCCTTTGTGTCATAACTATGCGGTTACTGCACTGAAAGACTTAAAGTGCTTGTGAACAATTTTACTTCCTTGCAACCATTTCTTATACACCCCTCTCTTACACTCTCGTCATTGTGACGTACTATCAGCACCATCTGGTGGTTTCTTGTAATTTGCATATTTTTCTTCGAAATGTGTGTGATAATTCTACACGTGAAATTTTTATTTTAGAGTTCAATTTCTGTGTGATTCTGAATTATCTTTAATTAATGGACATGAGGGTAGTACGTTGTTATGCAGGACTAATAAGAAAGTTATAATTCAACAAACATATTTATGTTTTAAAATTAAAATTGGGATAGCTTCTGTCTCTCGAATCACTCGAAAGATGACTCTACATTTCTTTTTCATACAGGTTTTTCACTTAGATTCGCATAAAATTATCAGAATAATTAATATCCAGCCATTGTATCAGTCTTTGTTATGTCTTTTACCTTTAAAAACTGAATCATGCTATTATTTACATAATTTTAATCAAATGTATTTCTACAATAATTGTATGACTTTGTGATTTCATATGCATGTTGGTTCATTAATAAAGCATAGGGGCCAAGGTGGCATAATTGGAAAATGTATCATGCTTATCGGAAGATAGTAAATTCAAATTTTTGACTTAACCAAAGGTTAGTCGTGTTCACTGAAACCTGGTAAAGCACGCCAAACAGGTTGTTGTCGCAATGTCCTCCAAGTGAAGTGATACTTCTATGAAAGGTAAGTGGAGTCTTGATGATCGTGTGTCTGGTGCTTGCTTTTGAATAACAAAGGACCTCCTAAGTACCTAGCGGTTTCTTTCTAGTGTACATCCTTTGTCCAACTTTGAGTTAGATACAGGGATGTATACTGGTGCTCATAGAATAGAAAACATCACATCATTCTAAAAATGAACGCACATAGTCAGATTTAGACTAGTAAAATATTGCAGATATTTTGAAATTAAAAGAGATTGATTTTAATATAAATTAGATGCGATTAATTGCATCTAATTTATATTAAATCTTTTAAATATCTTTTCCTTAACCCCTTGCCAGTGCCATCCAAATTCAGTTTGGGAAATTACTGCGTGCAGTATTTGTGATGACCGAACTCAATTCGGGCAGAAGAAAAATTAACGTTTCTATTTTGTGAAGTCCGAGCTGAGTTCGTTTCTACTTTAGGATACTCAATTCCCTATTTTCCCAATAAATGACACAAGTGGTCCTTGTTTTTTACCCATTCCAATATTGGTTGTGAAAGTAGTCCATGACTACAACAACACTATGGCAGGTGATGTTAAAGTCTATCAATATCTTACAGACTTCCCTGTTGCTAGAAAAGGAGGTAAAAATATTACTAGAAAATTTTTTCCATCTCTTACACCAGGCGTTATATAAATAACTCCTTTATTTAGCATACTTCAACAGGAGGTGCGAAAAATATGAACTTCAGAAAATCAGTTGTTGAACTAAATAAACCAAATGTTCAACTACCATTGCGTCCTAGTGTAAGCTTACTGCACCTCACAGGTCGATACTTTCCAGAACACATCCCATCAATGGGGAAAACAATCTACTCCATCCAGGCAGTGTTTTATGTGCTGTCGTAAAACCGATGAACAAGGGAAGAAAATAAGGCATGAGACAAGAGTTTATTGTAAAACGTGCAATATATAAGCTTTTGAGCAGTACATTGTTTTGGGGTATACCATATTATAAAAGATTTGTAAAGATTATGTACTTACAATCATATTTTTATAATTTTATATTATACTAGTTTATACTAGTTATATTTAGCTTCGAAATTTCGTTTAATTTGCTCAATATGAATAACATGTATGTGTAATCAATGTTTTATGTGCATGTAAAAATTATAAATATAGTAGTTATTGTATTTAAAACTTTATTTTTGTAATAAATAAGCATTTTCTAACTCTTATAATAGTATAAAGAATAAAATTAAACAGTCAAAAAATTTTTCCATTTTCGGTCCATTTTTCTGAAATATATGTCACATTTAAGAAGTTAATTATATTATTCACATATAATTCATTTGTACTGGAATGTTATAAATGAAACAGTGTTATTACGAATCCTTCAAATAAGAACATTTTTTCCCCTTTCCAAAAGTATTTTTCAGAATAACTATGAAAAGAAATAGATCAAGTTGTTTTGCCATTTGACCAAAGTTTGTGCATCATAACATAATTTACGATTGTTCACATTAATTTGACAATTAAACGCATTTGCAAAATGACTATTGATTTTTAAATAATTCTAACTTTTCCCTTATACATGTAAGGCAGATTGTGCGAGTCCCCCAAATTACGATTAAAGGATTTCTCTCTGTATACAATCTTGTACTTAATGCTTCAAATATTAGAATATTCACGAAGTTCCTAATCTCTCTGTGTCATTTACGTTTATTTAAATGCGGGAAATTTCTCTAAGCATTTTCAGAACTATCTTTTAATTGCTCCCTACTTGTGAAATGGATGCACAAAAAAGAAGAAAAAGATTATATTTTAACATATTTTCGCTCTCGAAAAAGAGCGAGAAAGAGTGCAATCGAAATCGCAACTACTCTCCGAAGAGAGATTAGGACAACAAAAGAATTCATTTGAAATCGTTTGGTCCAAATATTTCTGGAACTGAACTGAAAAGCTGTTCTATTGTAATGAGCACCCCCCGAGACTTCATAAGGAAAGTCATTTTTGATTAATTTAAAGATTTGGTATTTTAGATCGCTTGTGTAACACAGATGTATGTACCAGAAATAAATCTGTAATATTTGAGTTTTATTTTGCACTGGAATTTTCGGCTTATTTTCAAGCTATCGTATTTTTAATCATCTTATTTAAATAATAAATACTTTATATAAATTCTGCTTTAAGTAAGATTGATTCAGAAAGTTAATGTAGTGTATTTGACATCAAATCACTCATACATAATCAGGAGATTACTCAAAAATCATTGAAAGAGAAAGAATGCTTGTGTACGAAAAAATGTATGATTTTATGTCTAACTTGGATAAATTATTGGGTTGTTCGGAAAGTCATTTCGTTTTTAATGAAAATGAAAAACGTGCCGCAAATAAATACTGTAAATTATTGGGTTGTGTTCGAAAAGTCATTTCGTTTTTCATGAAAATGAAAAACGTGCAGCAAATAAATATTGTAAATTATTGGGTTGTTCGAAAAGTCATTTCGTTTTTAATGAAAATGAAAAACGTGCAGCAAATAAATATTATAAATTATTGGATTGTTCGAAAAGTCTAATGAAAATGAAAAACGTGCCGCAAATAAATACTGTAAATTATTGGGTTGTATTTGAAAAGTCATTTCGTTTTTCATGAAAATGAAAAACGTGCAGCAAATAAATATTGTATTGCATTGCACTTTGTCTATTCTAGTCCAATAGCTTTTACCATCTTTCTGGCAGTATCACGATTTCACAGTCATAAAGTGTTTATTTGTTTTGTATTAAAGTCACAAAATATTTATTTGTGTATACATTTGGCATTTTTGGAGACATTGAGGAAATTTTCAAGTCATCGAAACCGCGAATACGAGATTTTGCCTGTCACCCAGGCATCATCATACAATAACTCACTTTTCTCCTAAAATATATTTTTTATAATAAAATGAATACCCCAGTTCGTCTAGAAATATGATTTACTACAAAATTAAATCATTTATTTGTATATCTATTGGCCACCTTTTTAAGATATACAGGGAATTTTGAAGTCAATCTTCGCGAGAATCAGAAGTCCCACATTCCATTATAGGCGCACCATACAAAAACTCACTTTTCTCCAAAAATATATTTTTTATAATAAAATGAATACCACAGTTAGTCTAGAAATGTGATTTACTACTAAAGGGAATCATTTATTTGTATATACATTTGGCATTTTTGGAGATATTGAGGAAATTTTTGATTTTGAACTCAATATAAATGGGAATCTGAAGTCACTTGTTTCAATTGAGCTTGTCCGTGTGAAAACTCTGGCAATAGGGAACTTATGAAAAACCATATCAACATAAAGATTAATAAGGTAATATTAATTGCAGAATTTTATGTGAAAACTTAAATTCATTATATTCGTTTTTGTGGGTAGATTGAGTTCTTTTTTGCTGTAACATATTAGAAATCACTTCATCAGTCAATTGGGCGAACCATACAAAAACTCACTTTTCTTCTAAAATATATTTCATATAATAAATTGAATACCACAGTTAGTCTAGTACTGTGGTTTACTACTAAACTGAACCATTTATTTGTATATACATTGGGCATTTTTTAAGATATTGAGGAAATTTTTAAATCTTCGAAACCGCGAAAAGGAGATTTTGCATGTCACCCAGGCTCATCACACAAAAACTCAAATTTCTTTTAAAATTTATTTTTTATAATAAAATGAATACCACACTTAGTCTAGAAATATGATTTGCTACAAAATTAAACCATTTCATTGTATATCTATTGGCCATTTTTAAAGATATGAGGGAATTTTGAAGTCAATCTTCACGAGAATCAGAAGTCCCGCGTACCATATAAGCGCACCATACAAAAACTCACTTTTCCCCTAAAATATATTTTTCATAATAAAATGATTACCACAGTTAGTCTAGAAATATGGTTTAATACAAAATTAAGTCATTTATTTGTAATAATATCTATTGGCCATTTTTTAAGATATAAGGGAATTTTGAAGTCAATCTTCACGAGAATCAAGAGTCCCACGTACCATATAAGCGCACCATACAAAAACTCAATTTTCTCCTAAAATATATTATTTATAATAAAATGATTACCACAGTTTGTCTAGAAATGTGATTTACTACAAAACGGAACCATTTATTTGAGTATACATTGGGAATTTTTTAAGATATTGAGGAATTTATCAAATCATTGAAACCGCGAAAAGGAGATTTTGCGTGTCACCCGGGCTCATCATAGAAAAACTCAAATTTCTCCTAAAATATATTTTTTATAATAAAATAAATACTCCAGTAAGTCTAGAAATATGATTTACTACAAAATTAAACCATTTATTTGTATATCTATTGGCCATTTTTTCAGATATTTATTTGTATATCTATTGGCACCTTCTTAAGATAAAATTGAATTTTGAAGTCAATCTTCGGGAGAATCAGAAGTCCAACGAACCATATGAGCGCCTCATTCAAAAACTCCATTTTCTCTTAAAATATACTTTTTATAATAAAATGATTACCACAGTTAGTCTACAAATGTGATTTACTACTAAACGGAACCATTTATTTGTATATATATAGGCTTTTTGAAGATATTGAGGGAATTTTTGATTTCGAACTTCATGTAACTGGGAATCTGAAGTCACTTGTTTCACTTTAGTTTGTCCGTGTGAAAACTATGGCCATGGGAAATTTATGAAAAATCGTATCAAGATTAAGATTAATAAGATAATGCTAATTGCAGAATTTTATGTGAAAACTTAAATTCATTAAATGCGTTTTTGTGGGAGATTGAGTTCTTTTTAGCTGAAACATATTAGAAATCACTTCAGTCAATTGGGCGCACCATACAAAAACTCACTTTTCTCCAAAAATATATTTCTTATAATAAATTGAATACCACAGTTAGTCTAGAAATGTGATTTACTACTAAACGGAACCATTTATTTGTATATACATTGGGCATTTTTTAAGATATTGAGGAAATTTTCAAATCATCGAAACCGCGAAAAGGAGATTTTGCGTGTCAACCGGGCTCATCATACAAAAACTCAAATTTCTATTAAAATATATTTTTTGTAATAAAATGAGTACCACAGTTAGTCTAGAAATATGGTTTGCAACAAAATTAAACCATTTATTTTTATATCTAATGGCCATATTTAAAGATATAAGGGAATTTTGAAGTCAATCTTCGCGAGAATCAGAAGTCCCACGTACCATATGAGCGCACCATACAAAAACTCAATTTTCTCCCAAAATATACTTTTCATAATAAAATGATTACCACAGTTAGTCTAGAAATATGGTTTACTACAAAATCAAACCATTTATTTCTATATCTAATGGCCATTTTTAAAGATATAAGGGAATTCTTAAGTCAATCTTCGCGAGAATCAGAAGTCACACGTACCATATGGGCGCACTAAACAAAAACTCAATTTTCTCCTAAAATATATTTTTTATAATAAAATGAACACAAAGTTCGTCTAGAAATATTATTTACTACAAAATTAAACCATTTTTTTGTATATCTATTGGCCATTTTTTAAAATATAATGGCATTTTGAAGGTAATCTTCGCGAGAATCAGAAGTCATACGTACCATATGGGCGCACTAAACAAAAACTCACTTTTCTCCTAACATATATTTTTTATAATAAAATGAACACCACAGTTCGTTTAGAAAAATGATTTACTACAAAATTAAACCATTTATTTGTATATCTATTAGCCATTTTTTAAGATATAAGGGAATTTTGAAGTCAGTCTTCTCGAGAATCAGAAGTCCCTCGTACATTTTAAACGCACCATACAAAACTCACTTTTCTCCTAAAATATATTTTTATTATAAATTGAATACCACAGTTAGTATAGAAATGTGATTTACTACTAAAAGGAACCATTTATTTGCAAATACATAGGGCATTTTTTAAGATATTGAGAAAATTTTCAAGTCATCGAAACCGCGAATACGAGATTTTGCCTGTCACCCTGGCATATCATACAATAACTCACTTTTCTCCTAAAATATACTTTTTATAATAAAATGAATACCACAGTTAGTCTAGAAATATGATTTACTACAAAATTAAATCATTTATTTGTATATCTATTGGCGATTTTTTAAGATATAAGGGAATTTTGAAGTCAATCTTCGCGAGAATCAGAAGTCCCACGTACCATATAAGCGCACCATACAAAACTCACTTTTCTCCTAAAATATATTTTTATATTAAATTGAATACCACAGTTAGTCTAGAAATGTGATTTACTACTAAATGGAACCATTTATTTGCATATACATTGGGCTTTTTGAAGATATTGAGGAAATTTTGGTTCTAGAAATTGGAAAACTTTTGCGGGGCACGAGATATATTAAGATTTCTTGTTGTATGATCAATGTGTTAAATGTTCATAAATACAAAAATAGATAATTCCTTAAAATTTAAACTCTACTTGAATAGGTAGAAAAGGAAATATGAGAAAACAAATAAGTAAGACAAATGAAAAATTAAAATAAATAAATAGTATAAAAACTAATACTCTTTAAAATTCAATTAAATCTTGATCTTGAAAAATTTAAATTAAATCTTGATTGATTTATGAATAAAAAATTCGGAATGTTGGAAAATGAAGAATTTCATAAAAATTAAAATAAAATGAATATAACAAAGAGAGAAATTCTTATAATTTATTTAAATATGTTGTTGTTGTTAGGATGCTGTTAAGGTGTCCACCTTTCACACTAAAAGGATGCGGCAATGATGACACCTTATAGAGCGGTGTTCCCACCCACTGGGTACCCCATTCTATCAGGTGTCCTCATTTCCACCTTCGTAGCCCCGAAAGTGTGTCTTTGTAATTTGGATGCAGGAGCTAAGGAGAAAACTCCCAGCCTCACCCGTCACCTCAAGATGCATCATTTCACATGAAAGACACTGTAACCACGACTTTTATAGCGGTCACCATTACCTAGTTTGACAGGTCTTTAATTGGGTCGAGAATCGAACTCACTACCTCCTGATAACGAGATCCAGCCAGGCCACAGCAAACTCCTCTTATTTAAATATAATTTAGATTATAGGCCGACCAACTTGTCTAGTGGTCAGCGTGCCTGACTGCGGAGAAGGAGGTCCTGGGTTCGAATCCCGGTTCGGGCATGGATGTATTTTCTCTCTCTATCTATCCTGTCTTTGTCCTTTCCTTGTATGAATGAGGTGTGAATGGTTGCCTACCCTATAAACGGGTACCTATGGCATGTGTGTAGAGCAAAGTCGTACTTTCACCTACATGGTGCTCTAATAAAAAGCAAGACTATCCCCTTCGATTTAAAAATTCGCATAGCCAAAGCCATAGCGAGCTTGGCTTGCCCAAGTGTCATTAGAAACAACAACAACAACTAGATTTTATAGGTATCAATCTAGATTGGAGATACATCCTTATATAAATTTTGAGATAATTCTAGAATACCTCGGAATTTTACTTATCTGTTCAGAATTATTAATATCACTTTTTCTCTGAAAATATATGGAGCTCTGTTAATCTAGAGAAACAATGGGAATTTTTAATGCATGCTAAATGCCGAAAATTATCAAAATAAAATAAAGAAATTATTTAAATAGGAAATGATGTTCTTTAATAAGGAAGAATTCATATACTCAGAATTTATATACTCCAAATTATTGTGCTGTTATTTAAATTAAAAATGGATAATCAGCTGCTTACTTAATAAAATGCAATGAACTTAGCTGCGTTAAGTACTTCGAATTCCACTTCTTCTCGTTATAGAAAGTTAAATTACGTTAATATAATTCTGAAGTGTTTTCTTATAATTGTACAACACAATAAGCCAAGCAATGCGTTGCATTATGCTACAAGCGGATTCAATTAAACACGAAATTGGTAATATGTGAACGCCTGCAGCTTGCTGAGTAGAATTCAGTGTCATGGGAATTAAATCACAAATGATTCCGAAGCTTAATAATATATCTAATTTAGTAAGGATTTTCTTTTGTGTATGTAGGCCATAAGCTATTTAACAGAATGTGATTTAAACAGGATTCTGCTAAGTTTAATTGGGGCAATAAGAAATTCTATTTGCCTAAAAACTGAATTACTTATCAAAATTAATTTCTAAAGTTTTTTAAATTACATATATACGAGTATATATATATATATATATATATATATATATATATATATATATATATATATATATATATATATATATATATATATATATATATATATATATATATATATATATATATATATATATATATATATATATATATATATATATATATATATTAGGTCTACCGGAAAGTTCTGTCCGATTTTAGAATGAAACAAAGGAATACATTTTTTCATATTTTGGATAAACTTTATTGAATAATATAATTGGCATCATTATATTTATGACTTCTTGCCAGCGTGATGGCAATTTGTATATCCCATTTTTAAAAAATGTCTAGAGGCCAAAAATTATCTCTAGAGGCCAAAAATTGAACCAGTGCTTGTCTGGTATCTTCTTCGTTCTTGAATTGTTTGCCCTGCAAGAAATTTTGTAAGGACAGAAACAAGTGATAATCAGATCGTGCAAGGTCCGGGGAGTATGGTGGATGCGCGAGAGAATATGCGAGGCTCTTGCCCTCCCTAGATTAACTTCTTTAGGCATCATCCATAATAGAGAGTTACACCTAGACTCCATTAAAGGGTTATCGGACTTTATTAGTAAAGTGGGTGTCCCGAGCAACTGGAACTAGGAAACATTAGATTTGGAGTTAATAGTACAAAATGCTGATAAAATCAGAGGTGCCCAATGACATACAAACCCAATTCTAAGAAGAAGAAGAAGATGGTGGATGCGAAAGAATTTCCCAGCCTAGCTCTGCGAATCTCTGACGAGTCCCCAAAGCAGCTTGTGGCCTGGCATTGTCATGAAGCAGTTTGATGTCCTTCCTATTGAACATCGCCGGCCTCTTTTCTTGGAGTGCTGTTTTTAATTTTTCCAATTGCTGACAGTTCCTCTCCGAATTTAGCCTTTCGTTTGGTTTCAACAGCTCAAAATGTATTGGTCCTCGAATGTTCCACCATATACACAACATTCTCTTGTTCAGGCTCAACTTCGGTTTAGAGGTAGAGGGAGCAGGTTTTCCGGGTTCACAATATGCCCTTTTTCTTATGATGTTTTCATAGGTAACCCACTTTTCATCCCCAGTTACAATCCGGTCCAAGAAGTGTTCGATTTTGTTGCGTGCAAGCAGAGATGTGCATGTGATGATTCGATCATTCAAATTATTCTTCTCACTTAACTTGAGTGGCACCCATCTCGAATACTTCCACACAAACCCTAGTTTCCGAATATGGTTGGAAATGGTTTGTTGAGCTAAATACTTGTTGAAACTGATTGTAACCGGAGCGGACAGAACTTTCCGGTAGACCTAATACATATATATATATATATATATATATATCATACACACACACACACACACATATATATATATATATATATATATATATATATATATATATATATATATATATATATATATATAATCTTAATTAATTGAGCGGATATTTATTTTAGGTAATGAAATTTTCTATTGTTTTGAAACGTTTCATATAGTTATATAGTTTTAATAATGAAAAATAATTGATTTTGTATAAAAATATTGCAGTTTTAAAGAGTTATATATATGATCCATAAGTTCTTTTAATATATTAAATATTTTGTCGTTTTTAAAGCTCGAGAAACTGATTCGCATATTGTTAAAATTGATTAAATTATTAAAATAAAAAGCTCTCTTGCCCGTAAGATATTTTAAAATATAACAATTTTAAATTGCAAAGTTAAAAGATCTATAGTATTTTAGGAAGTACTCTGAAATGTTAACATTATTCAAAGATTTATTCATGTCGATTTCAAGGAAGTTACCATTTGTAGAGGTTCCGGCTAGATAATTTCCTGATATCTTATTGCAATATTACACACACAGTATTAGGGATATATTTATTCTTGCATACAAAAATTACACATATTTAAAGCTTTGGCTTATATAATTTTAAATATCTTTTTGGGCAAGTGACAATCGATGCACTGGGTGAAACGAATTCAGCTGTTCTCATCACTCTCTCCAGCGCAAATTGGCAAGTACGTTCGCCGCTCCTCTTTGAAAGTTTTTTTTCGAGACCTTCCAAAGGTTGTGAGCGTTCAGTATAGGTCAGTGTACATAAAAAACATAGCACCATATTGGGAGAATGTGCTGGCCACTCCAGATTATTTCCGATTGAAATGAAGCACCCGGAAGAATTGAACTCTACAAAAAATGAATGGCATTCATTACTCCAACGTATGATGGCGACTGAATCACAATGTCACACAAATTTATGATTTCCTGCCTGAAACGACAATAAGCCAATCTCATTATCTTTATTACTTTGGGGTATGGGGCCGTGGTAGCCTAGTGGTAGGATATCGGCCTTCCATCTGGAAGGGTGGAGTTTGATTCCCAATGCCGTCAAAGACCCAGCGAGTACATGCGATATACGTGCTCGTTAAATCTGTGGAATTGAAAGTCCTGTGGTTGGTCGTTGAGCAGTTACCATGGGTGCAATGGTCTGGAGAAAATTACTCCTCCTTCAGATCAATGCCAAAATTGAGGGAGTGGATCCTCTGGTGCTGCCACCTATCGGAGGATTTGAAGAGCAAAAGTCGTACTTTCACCTTCATGATGCTCTGATTAAACGAAAGACGTTGCCAATTGACATAAATTCGCATAGTCAAGGCATAGCGAGCTTGGCTTGTCCAAGTGTCATAAGTAACATCAGCAGCAGCAGCGACAACAACTTTGGGTGTAATTGCAATTCAAATAAAGTTAGCCGCACTCACTATGCATCAATATAATATTAACCAATAAAAAAACTACATATTTATGCACAGATTTGAAACAAAAAAATTCGTTTTAGTCATTTTTTAAAAGGAATGTTTTAAAATATAAACTAAAATATTACGTAATTAACAAGAAATGAAATTACAAATTATTTCTGACAACGAGTAATTTAAATATATATATCAAAACGTGTGAAATTCTTAGCTCGACCTTACGTCATTCATGATTATCTATTCATGATTTTATCCAATCTATTCTCAACTCTGTGATGACCGGTGGCTTAGAGGTAACGTTTTAAGCTGAAAAGCACAGGTCTGAGGTTCAATCCTCTGACTGGGCCATGTCTATTCAGCCTTTCATTCCTTCATTGGATTGATAAAACTGAGTACCAAGCATGCTTGGGAACTAAACATTGGGAGTTTCGCGTTTGGCTGACTCCCTAATCGGGACATATGCTTCTTACTCTAAGGCCTCTCCGTCAGAATAACAGAGATTGGCATTTTAGGCTTTGTCTCACATAGGCTGTCGTGCCACAAAGTTTGGTTTGGTTTGTTCTCAACTCCTCATAAATTTACATACAGGATGGCTACCTACGAGGTTTGTCAGGAAAATCCGTATAAAAGTTAAATGATAACTTTATTTTACAATTATTCAGGTATTACAATAGGGTCTCCTTCAAAGTACTCACCCTGAGACGAGATACACTTCTGCCAACGCCGTTTCCACTGTTCATAACATTGCTGAAAGTCTTCAGTTGTGATGCTGTTCAGTTGCCGTGTCGTTTCTGCCTTGATGCCTTCCACATCTCCCAAGTGCCGCACCCGAAGCATCATTTTGCATTTAGGGAACAAGAGGAAGTCACAAGGGGCTAAATCTGGTGAATAAGGCGGTGGTCTGTCACGGTGATTGAGCTTCGGGCCAAAAAGTCACGCACAACGAGCGACGTGTGAGCGGGCGCATTGTCGTGATGAAGCATCCACCTGCCCAATTTTGCCAAATCCGTTCGAACTCGGGCCCAGCTTTGCAAGAAACTTGATGTTGATGCGCTGTTCCTCAATCAGAGAGAGCTCCATGCCGACGGCAGGTGAAAAAGTGTAACTTTCAACAAGCAGCAGAGCTCTCTTACTTACACGCAGAGCGTCTGACTCAAACTTAGCGTTGATGGGATTGGTTACAGCAGTGGTGACACCTGGTGGTAACAGCAAACTGTAAAATAAAGTTATTATTCAACTTTTATACGTATTTTCCGGACAAACCTCGTATAAAATGCTTCATTATATTGTGAACCTGAATAATACAGATTTATTATAAATCTTAATCAAAGTCGAAGAAATGCAAAACTAAAGACCTCGCTTGTTTACCAGATTTTCCACAACGTGATGCAATGGCCTCTTATAGGTTATTCACTGGCCATGACTGTTTAGGCGGGCATCTTTATCGCATTGGAAGCTTTTGCCTAACCTTTTTGCCCGCTCTGAGAATTTAGAGAAAATATGAACAGAGCCTATGTTTATGCCTGTAGGGCACTTCTTAGCTACGATTTCAAAATATCCTGGTATTGCATGCCTTAGACTTCAAAGGAACTTCAGTCATTTTTAGTTTGATTGTATCCTATCATTTTTCTGGGATTTTTTGTAGAATTATTTTTGGTTGTATTTAATTAACATTACTGTATCATGTCTTGTGATTAGAAGTAAAAAAATTATAAGAATGGAAATTAAGGCATATTACTTGAAATATGAGTAGTCCTTTAAAGAATGCAATCGGGAAATTCAGAAAAATATTTCCTGAAAAAAAATGCTAAGAAGCTTAATTTGAATTAATTTGTAAGGAAACCACGAATTTTATGTCAGAATTAAAATATTATTATTCATAATATTATTTTTATCTTAATTTGGCATAAACATACTTTATAGGAATTTGAAAAATTATAATTGAAACAAATATTTTTTTTTGTTAGGAAAGTAAAGAAATGTGTATCTGTTATATATTTAACGTTTGAATCTGGTGTTCTTCCATAAATTGTCACTTTTGAATCTTCTCAGTTGAATGTTTTCTAGTTTTAAAGGCAGCATTGTATTGCTATTTTTAATGATAAATTTCAGAAAATTGATAAAAATGTATAAAAGATTCTTAATATGTCTCACAATAAACTTCACATGCACATTTCAGCACCAAGAATAATTATGCAAAATGCTTACTGGTATCAATGAGACGAAGATTTCTTGTCCATGGGTTGGAAAGTCATTCGCTTAATTCAGATTCCTAATACAATGCAGATTTATTTCTGGTATCTAGATCATATTAGATTAAAGCAGATGATTCTACAGACAAATGTACTTTTGTCAGTTGTTCCATAGTATTCTTCACACCATATTAAAAATAAAGCTATAGTGTTTTAATCAGATTTTCAAAACTTCAAACCATCTGGTAAGGAGGCATCCCAGGAGTAAAAGATTTGATGTCTTTAGCGCCACAAGTCCGGAAACTAAGGTATGTGAATAAATGGCGTTCGTTATAAGTATACAAGATATTCATCTTCTGTTCCAACTGAATTCTCTCAGTTTCAACAATATTCCTTAATTACAGTGGATACCAGTTGAAACTTGTCCTAATTTTTACAGAAGGATAGGACTTCCCCTCAAATCTTAAACTGCAGAGAAAATATCTTAATGACGTGTATAGATTGTCTCAATATCTTTGATGTATACTATAAGAGACCTCCTGATCTCAGAACAATAAATAAGTAAAAATGGTAGACACTCAAATGATCCATTTAAAGAATCTAATCTGTTTATTGCCTTGTGGTGATTCATCACGACTTCTCTAAGAAATTGTGATGATTCATCGCATCTTTTCTGAGAAACTTTTGACCTTTTTTACAAAACACTTGAATTAGCGAAGTAAAACTGAAACTTGCGAAGTGAAACTAAAAACTTTCTATCAAATTTCTGTGCCAATGATATTAACTTCATGAAATGTACCCAACCAATCAGCACACTTTGTAGGCACGGTTTATACATTCTCCCAGTGAGATCTGAGAAGCCCGTTGGCTTAGTGGCAACGTTTCACGCTCCCATGACATGAGGTTCGATCCTCGGGCTGGGCAAGGTTGACTCAGCCTTTCAAATTATTTATTTTAGACAGTTTTTCAAAAGGAGTGTTTTAAAATGTAAACTAAAATATTACGTAATTAACAAGAACTGAAATTACAAATTATTTCTGACAACGAGTAATTTAAATATATATATCAAAACGTGTGAAATTCTTAGCTCGACCTTATATCATTCATGATTATCTATTCATGATTTTATCCAATCTCTACTCAACTCTGTGATGACTGGTGACTTAGAGGTAACGTTTTAAGATGAAAAGCACAGGCCTGAGGTTCAATCCTCTGACTGGGCCAGGTCTACTCAGCCTTTCATTCCTTCAGTGGGTCGATTAACTGAGTACCAAGCATGCTTGGGAACTAAACATTGGGGGTCTTACGTTAGGCTGACCAACTAATTGGGACATATGCTTCGCACCCCAGGGCCCTCGGTCATGAAAACAGTTATAGGCACTTTAAGCTTTGGCTCACATGGGCTGTCGTGGCATGGAGTTAAGTTTTTTAAGTGAGATCTGAACCGACCACAGAACACTTGCTCTCTAAATCTCATGCTAAGAGGACGCGCTGTTTCAGTTCTCCTAAATTTCTTTGTTTTTATATAAGTTGTGTTGTCAACAATAAATGTTATTTATTTAAAAAAATTGCCTTCTGAAAAAGTTAAAAATCCACTAACTTACACCATAGCCTAAAATCAAACAATGGTCCAGAAAGAAATTGCAGGGATTTTATTTTTATTGCCTTGCTTATACAAGGATTATTTCCACTTAAGCACAATATTTTATTTAACCGATATTTCCTCTATTGATTGAAGTACCACTTCATTGCCTAAGAAAATAACCATAATTTTATGTCTTAATAAAAAAACTATATAAGATAGTTCCTCATAAAAAGCACAGTGTGTGTTGCAGAACAATATTTTTCTATTTTATATTCTAAAAAATTATCATACACACACCACACACACAAATCCATTTCTTTCTTTTTCCATTAAAATAAATATAAATATCTATAATTTCCTTACATTTAATGTTACAAGGCATATGTAAAACATTTCAGTCTTTGAAAAACAAATGCTTTATTAGAGTCTTTTATGAGACTATTATTAAAAACATACTAGAAACGAGAAAACACAAAACGTATTTTTCCCCACATTTAGTGTCAAAAGAATATGAAAATGAAATATATTTTTTTTACTAGATTAATCAAGATTTCTTTAATAAATAAATTCTTTTTGTGGGATAACTTCATTAGAGAATATTATGTTTATGGAAAATATTTTATAAAAATGTGTGATTTTTTGCAATGATTTCTGATTCCAAGAAAACCATTTTCTTTGAATTTGTTTTATTAATTTTTTTATCTGGACAGCTTTAAAATTTTCAGAAAATAATATGCAAGATACGTTAAATATCTCAGAATTTTCGACAAGAAAATTATCACACATTCTCTAGTAATGATTTAACTATAATTACAAAGTTGTCTTTAAATATTGATTTCTTTAAAATTTGATACGGTTACAAAAATTGGATATTTTTTATTTTGTTAGAAGAGGTTAATATTTCTTTTTTCATAGATAATTAGATATAATTATTAAGATTTTTCTGCATAAGTAATTATGCCATTAAATTCAAAACCAAACATGTTCATAAATGCATAAATAAAGCTTTGTCGCAGAGCAGTTAAATTTTTTCAAGGGGAAGTTTCTTCAATGTCCTTAATGAAACATATAAAATTATGAGTTACGCCAAATATGAGAAAATAAAAGCATTTTAAAATTTTTCGATGATGAATGCAAATTAAATTCGAAACTTTTCAAAAAGACCTTAATTATTTTCCTTTGTCAAGACGATACATTAATTATTTAAATATTTTCTGCGTTGAATTTGTTCAATTTATGAGCATCATTTTATTTTCAGAAAAAAACTCTTTAATAAAAGAGTGCTTAAAAATATGTTTGTAAGAGGAAAAGTGGTACAAAAGTTTTTGTAGAAACTAAGTATGTATTTTGGTGATTAAATATACGTCAGTAGCGTGATTTACTAAATTACCTAAACGGAATCTTAGGGACATAAACAGCATGTCAAATGTATTCATTTATAATTTAATTGCTCAAGGGTTGAAGAACAAAAATACCTATTTTGTAATTTTATTTTAAATTCTTAAACAAAAAATATATAAGTAAAAAATATTTATCATATATATATATATATATATATTTATACATATATATATATATATATATATATATATATATATATATATATATATATATATATATATATATATATATATATATATATATATATATATATATATATATATATATATATATATATATATATATATTTATTTTTTTTTTATTTTTTTTATACACTGCTAGACAATTGCTAAGGCCGGATCACAAATTGCAATGTAGCATAACATTAAGCGAGACATGAGGCCTAGTAGGATAAAATATAGTTGCCACACTGTTCAGATATTAGAATAAAGAATATTTATTGTTCTAGAAAGTACAAAAACTGTGAAACATCTGAAAGAATAAAAAGGTTCATTTGATTCTGCATACGGAAAAATGGAACAATGCATCCAAAAGTCAGCAGGCACCTTGAAGAAAGGTATCAGTACGGGATATATCCAACGTGGAGTGTGATGCAACATTCCACACGTCGTATCATACTTTGCACAACATTATCCAGCAGCTGTTGAGGCAATTTACCCCATTCCCCTGGGAGTGCACGGACGAGGGTGTTCTTGTTTGTCGGAGGATAGTTTCGACCAGAAACTTGCCTCCCCAAAGCATCCCACACATTTTCAATGGGATTTAGATCAAGAGAGCGTGATGGACATACCAGCGAGGCGTTGAATACCCTCGCTGTCTAGACAATCTTGAACAGCGAGTGTTCGATGACATGTTGCGTTGTCGTCCATAAAAACAAATTTATCACCGACAGCACTACGTAAAAGACGAACATGGGGAAGTAGAACTTCATTAATGTATCGTTGGCCCATCATAGTCCCATTCGCAACCTCATGTAGGGGCGTGCGGCCATTGATGATGATGCCGGCCCACATATGTATATAACAACAAATAACAATAAATAACGGAACAATAAATTTGTTTTGTTCTAGAAAATAAATTTTATTTGACAAATAAAAGAACTCAAGATATTTAATCCTAAACTTATTTTTCATAATTTCCATTACCATTAATTGCAGTTTACAACTTCGAATTTCTCTGAAGAACAAAATATCAGTTTGTCTAATTATGTTAATATGATTACATATTAATATAAGATAATATTAGTCTAATTTAGATAAGATAACATAATATTTGTTCGATTTGTAATATATATAACATAGCATTTTGACTACTAAATTAATGAATGTTTGGTGACATACGATTACAGTATGTTACAGTTAAAACTATAAAGTTTGCTAATTTACCTTACTTTTTTTAAAATTTGAATCATGAAATGCGTAAAGGGTACATAAATTTGAACCTGTTTTATTAACTGATATAAATAACAGTTCCCATAAAATATTACTATTTCGATAAATATAATTGTAATATAACATTAAATTTCTAGTATGTCATGGATTAAAAACGGATTATTTTAATTTTATCATTTTAATTGGTTTTCATTTTTGACTTATTGATTAAATTACAGAAATATACTAAATATAATACAAGCAGGTATAATACATTTAATTTTAAGTTTAATCTTAATTCATCAATGATATGAGGAGAAATATGTTTAAAATTATTTTTTGTTCTCGCACCGTAAAAAACGTTATGTTTGATCAATTTACTTACCTGGGGGGGGGGACTTGCAACCCCTAGAGAGCTCCTTTGCATGTGGTAGATTGTAGAATGTCTTCGTCCTTTATGTAATGCTTAAAATTAGGGTTGCAAAGTGTGCAAGCAACCCTAATCTGTATATAAAGGGCTTAACCATAATTTTCAAGGATTGAGAAGATTGCTGAAGAAGAGGACTTGCATTTTATATAAAACTAATATAATTTAATATTAGTTAAGTGTGATTTTCATGAACATGCCAGAATGATAACTTCTTCCTCCTTTGTAAAGATACCTTTACAAAGGAGGAAGTTAATTCTGCCATCTTGAAAATTAAGGTTAATAAAATTCCAGCTAAGGACTTAATTTTTGGAATTATGATAGAGTACATAGTCAAAGGGTTAAAAAGACAGCTACTCGAGGTCATCAAGCTTTTTGGGATCTCTGATAAATTGCCAGAAAACTTTCATTATTGTTCCCTTTCATAACAATAGTAAGAACGCCTCCAATTCCAAAAGCTACAGGATAATATCTCTTACCAGAATTTTTAAGGGCTCCAGAGTACATCAGACGACACTGTCTCGACTTTCTACTGGCCACTTGAAGTGTATGATCTTTGAGGACGGTGAAAGAAAATACCCAACATGCCCCAAGTGCGACATTGCTCCGTTTTTCCCGCAACACATCTTGAAGTGCTTGGGGTTTTCTCGTGAAGAGGCTGTGAAAAGTCCACATCTGCTTTTGGACTTTTTGGCTATCTATGATCTCATGGATCTGGTCTAGTTCCACTAGACCAGATGGGGATTAGTCCCACCACCACCACCAGAATTTTTTTTGCAAACTCGTGGAATGGATGATTTATTTCAAACCTATGAATTTACTAAGCTATCAGAAGAAATTCACTTCTATCAATCAGCCTTTCAAACTCATCACAGTATAGATGACAAGCTCTTTTGCATGTACCAATCAAGAAAGACTTTATGAGAAAACTCCTTATGAGCATAATTATTGTCTTTCTGAACCTATTCACTGCCTTTAATTGGAATTAGCATAGCAAGCTTATTCAAATTATCCATAACCTAAGTACAAAGGGTAATGCAGGCATTTGGATTCGTATTATTAGGTCCAATGGAGCCCCAGTGATTCAGTATCTCTTCTCGTTAAATAACCAAAGTCAAGCAACACTTACGTGGTTAGTGATTCTCTTGTGGTTAGTGATTCTGGGTGATACATTCTCTTTTATTTGGTTGCGGCAACTCCTGTTTTAGGAGTAAATCTACGTTATTTTGTGACGTCCAAAGCTTTTCCGTTATTATCGAGTAGATGTGGAGAGACGGATACCAACTCAAATGTGACTTTATCACCTGACCGAAGTTCAAAATTACGAGATGCTTGATGATAGACCAGTATTCTAAATACTTTAAGGTACAGTCCGAGAGCTCCAGTGGCTCAGTAGCTACACGCCGCTTCCCGTAAGCTCAGCAAAGTGAAGCATCATTTACCGCGGCCAGTGGTTTGGAGGGTGACCACGGTGTGCTCTCCTTCACTGGGGGTTTCTGGAGCTCCGTGGGTTGGGGACATGTCCACGTTAATATGTGACGTCCAAAGTCCTTCCACTGGTGTGGCGTGGATGTGGAGAGGAGGGTGCCAGCTCAAATGTGGCCTCTTCACCTGACCGTGGTTTAAAATTACAAGGCACCTTAAAAAGAACAAAGTCGTACTTTCATCATCGTGGTGCTCTGATCCAAACGAAAGACGCTCTCTATTGACTTAATTCGCACTGCCAAAGGCATAGCGAGCTTGGCTTGTCCAAGTGTCATATGCAACAACAACAGCAACAGGTACAGTACAGGGCTTCTTGTGCCCCTGTGTATGTCTGTCGGTTTAATGGGGGACTTTCTTGGAAGCTCAGAGTAGGTTCAGGAGTAACACAATGTTTGATCTTAAGCCTACTGTTCTTATGTACATAAATACAACTGATCATTACATCCAATATCATGTTAAGAGTGCTTGTTATGCAGATAATATTGCTATTTGGAATTCAAACAAGAATATGGAGAAGTCTGGAAGATCTTTTAATCTAACTTTGGAGGCATTAAAAGATCTCCCAGCACTCTCCATATTCTTGTTTGAATTCCATGCTAAGTAAAGTTGAATACAAGCTAAGTAAAGTACAACTAATAATAAAATCCAGTAAATACGTAACTTCTGTATCTTCTGAACTGATAGGAAACATCGTGGAAATTTTAACCCAATTGTAATTTTTCAAGAAGCAAACACTAAACGTATTAACCATCTAAAATACCAGGGAATTTTTTTGACCATGAATTCCATTTTAGGAATCACATTCGAATCAAAACAACTAGGTTTTTAAAAATTGAACTACCAAAGCTATGTGCCATAATCTGGGTTTAAAGATAATCCATCATGGTTAAGCTGATAGTCCTTTACATTAGCAAATATTTATCTTTTTACGATGATCAGGTCTCCATATTACACTATGCAACAGAAATTGCCCGAAGAACATCTTGCATATAGTAGTGCATTTTCCAAATAGAAAGTGAGCATTAAAAGAAACGAATGCTTCGACATCTTTGCGAAATATTATATGTAGTTGTACATAATAATTATCTTATGTATGTAATAATACATAATAATTAAAAAATATCATAATTAATTAAAAATGTTTTCGGAAACACTTAATCAAACTATCTCTTAAATTTTAAATTTGATTTTCAGTTTCTTATATTTTATTTATGAAGCAATCATAAATGATGACCAAAAAACAATTCGGATAGAAACAATTTTTAATTAACATTAAATATAATGTGAAGTTTATGAGGAAATCATTGAATGAATCATGATATGTAAAAAATGATATTCCGTATTTTTGAAAAAAGAAATGTTAAATTAAGTATGTATTCCTAAATATTGTTTGATAGAATTCATAATTCTTTCATTAATAAAATATATTGTATATAAAAAATACATTCAATATTAATATGTTGTTGTTGTTGCTTATGACACTTGGACAAGCCAAGCTCGCTATGGCTTTGGCAGTGTGAATTAAGTCAATAGAGGGCGTCTTTCATTTGGATCACAGCAACACGAAGGCGAAAGTAAGACTTTGCTCTTTTTAAGGTGCCTCGCGCAATTTTGAACCACGATCAGGTGACGAGGTCAAACCTGAGCTGCCACCCTCCTTTCCACTTCCACGCCACACCAGCGGAAGGACTTTGGACGTCACAGATTAACGTGGACATGTCCCCAACCCATGGAGCTCCAGCAACCCAGTGAAGGAGAGTACACCGTGGTCACCCTCCCAACCACTGCCCGCGGCAAATGATGCTTCACTTTGCTGAGCTTACGGGAAGCGGCGTGAAGTTACTGAGCCACTGGAGCTCATATTAATATGTTCATTCTTGTATTTCACAAAAGGATGTATACAGTGGGGGATCGGTTAACGAACAGTTCGGACATTGAAAAAATCGGAAAACGAACACTTTCATAAGCCGCCCAACTTGTCTGGTGGTCAGCGTGCCTGATAGGGAGGTCCTGGGTTCGAATCCTGGTTCGGGCATGGATGTACTTTCTCTCTCTATCTATCCTGTCTTTGTCCTTTCCGTGTATGAATGAGGTGTGAATGGTTTCCTACCCTATAAACGGGTCCATATGGCATGTGTGTACTGAGGAAGTCGGATTCCACACCAATATATGGTCCAGTTGGAAAAGTGGACAGCGCAACCCATGTTGCCAGCCTAACTGGCATACCGACAACAACACTTTCATGAAAGATTTTTGTGTTCGAACAATGAACACGTATTTGAATAGCAAAATAAAATGTATTCTTAGGAACAGTTCTTGGCTCTCGGAACATGATGTAAGCAGGGTTGCCAAACTCGAAGAACCAAAAATCGTTTTTCATCTCTCTTGAATTATGCTGCTTGCCTATTAAACTTCAGAATTCTAAACTGGATAAAAAAATTTCCAATAGAACATTTGTAGCCGAATTAGATCATCAGTTTCACTTTTTATCTCAATCAAAACAGAAATTAATTTCATTTTTAGCATGACCCCCCCTGTTCATTTCTTTCAGATGTGGGAGGAAATCAGAGTAGTGGTCTTAGAATGACACCCAACCTAAGCTGATATTCATGAGCTTAGGGTTTTTTACAACAACAATGCTATTAATCACTTTCTGAAAGTCTTAAAAAAAGAGAGAAAGCAATCGACATTGGACTTGTTCTTTAATGCCACATTAGCAAAAAATAAAAAGGATTCATTAATATGCAAGACTATACGTATGTATAGTTTCTTAATAAACTTATTTTCTTAATAAACTTACTAAGAAATTATACATACTTTTCTTTAATTTCATTTTGAGGGTCTCCAGAACGAATTACAAAATTTCAAAAAGAAATCTATGGTAAATCAATGATCGGTTGGCGAATAACTCGAATAGCGAACATAGATTTGAAACGAGTTATATTAGTGAACCTATCACCCACTCTATGTTTGGAATAGTAACGTACTTTATTGAAGGATTGTTTTTTTTATTGTAATAGAGTAAGGTGTATAAAATTGATTATTACAATAAAATAGTTGTTGGTGTTACTATTGACACTTGGACTAGCCAAGCTCGCTATGCCTTGGCTATGCGAATTTAAGTTATTTGGGAGCGTCTTTCGTTTTCATCAGAGCACCATGAAGGTGAAAGTACGACTTTGCTGTACACACATGCCATAGGTACCCGTTTATAGGGTAGGCAACTGTTCACACCTCATTCATACAAGGAAAGGACAAAGACAGAATAGATAGAGAGAGAAAGTACATCCATGCCCGAACCAGGATTCGAACCCAGGACCTCCTTATCCACAGTCAGGCACACTGACTACTAGACAAGTTGGGCAGCAGTAAGTGAAGTACTATTTATAAGTATCTAACCACTGAGAAGTATTCACAACATTCTAGACAAGTTAGGTGGCTATGTAAAATAGTAAACTGTGTATAAAAAAGGAATTCATTATATATATATATATATATATATATATATATATATATATATATATATATATATATATATATATATATATATATATATATATATATATATACAGGGTGATTATAAAAACACTTTGCCAACATCTGTACTTCTAGCGTCCATTCTATTTAACCGATCAAGATGATATTTCAAATATAGTCCTTTTGAGATATGCGCTCGAGATTCTGTGAATGGCAACACAGTGGCCCTCGCGGTTACAGTTATAGAGACAGAAACTCGAAATTTTCGAATGGCAACGCCTACTTTTTACCATCGCAAAATGTTCAGCACATGCGAAAACCCTAAATAGCGTTGAAACGGTACCGATATATCCGAAAACCAACGTGTTATACACATACAAACAGTTCTTCAAGGCGCACGGAGGAATAATGCATACGACAGAGACAAGACACTGCTCAATGATGAGAACACATAGAGAAAAAAAATCTTTATTAATTTCAAACATTTTCCACATGAGTGCCATCACAGGCAATTACGCATTGCATGCGGGAGACGGTGGACAATGTCGCTGCACGCAACATGGCACGAGGGATGTTTCCAATCTCACGCCGTATAGAATCCTTTAAGTCCGACAATGTTTGAGGATTGTGCAGATAAACTCTGGATTTGAGATAGCCCCAAAACAAGAAATCCATAGGCGTCAGATCTGGGGATGGCGCAGGCCACGGAAAAGGATAATAGCGTGAGATGATGCGATCACCAAACTGCTGATCCAGGAGCCTTTTAACTGACCTCGCTATATGTGGAGGTGCGCCATCTTGCATCCAAACAATGTCATTGAGTGCATTCAGCCGACGCAACTCCGGTAAGACATAATTTTTCAGCATGGCTGCATACCGAGGGCCCGTTACAGAACATGTTGCAGGGCCAGTCGGGGTCGTTTCCTCAAAGAAGAACGGGCCCAGAACAAATGTAGCTGTAATGCCGCACCACGCAGTCACTTTGGCGTCAAATAATGGTACTGGCGCCACAGCATGAGGATTCGTCTCTCCCCAGTGCACACAATTCTTTGTGTTAATGCTGCCATTTAAGGAGAAATGCGCCTCGTCCGTCCATAGTATGCGAAGAGGCCAGTCGTTATCCGCATCATATTGTAACAAAAATGCATTTGCGAAGTCCAGATGTTGTTGTGGGTCAACCGGCTCCAACATCTGGACGCGCTGGAACCGATAGGGAAACATGTGAAGTACCGAGCGCAAGAGCTTGCGGACCGTTGAGTTCGGAATATCCAACACGCACGCTATGCCTCTTGCGGTTTCTATGTGTCCTGCAGTCACTGTATGGTGCACTTCCATGACAACGTCCTCAGAAACAGTTGGCCGTCCGGAGCGCTTTGTCACAGGTGCAGCCTGTATCTTCGAATTTCCGCACTAAATCACGCAGAGCTTGCAGAGTACATGGGCCGCGTCGTTGTCGATGATTGCGGCGATACACACGCAAGGCTTCCGCAGCGTTCATCCCATTTTGGTAATAGAGTTTGATCAATTCACCGCGAACTTTCCTAGGAAGACTCATATCGTCGGCATGTGCGAGTTCCCGAATGACGACTTCGCATACCCGCTTGGTATTTTATAGGTTTCCTACGCTGAATATCTGGCGACCGGCGTTCTGTGATTGGTTTCTTGACTCTGTCACATGCAAATTTATTGCGTGCGCCCAGATCGTGTTTTATTGGCCGGTTTTCAGAACTCTTTTTTGTGTTTGCAGAACACGTCCGTTTTTAGACATATCGGTACCGTTTCAACGCCATTTAGGGTTTTCGCATGTGCTGAACATTTTGCGATGGTAAAAAGTAGACGTTGCCATTCGAAAATTTCGAGTTTCTGTCACTATAACTGTAACCGCGAGGGCCACTGTGTTGCCATTCACAGAATCTCGAGCGCATGTCTCAAAAGAACTATATTTGAAATATCATCTTGATCGGTTAAATAGAATGGACGCTAGAAGTGCAGATGTTGGCAAAGTTTTTTTATAATCACCCTGTATATATATATATATATATATATATATATATATATATATATATATATATATATATATATAATTTATTTTATAACAACTGAAAACACACAGCAAGTATATTTTTAATAATAAATAAATTGAAACAATTTAGTTACGCATAGTTTTATTTGAATATTTGTTCCAATATATTAATTCCTTGTGTACAAGCAAGATGCTTTGCAAATTTATTTAAATTGAAAATAATTTAATACACATGTAATGTGATCTGAACATGATTTATTGAAAGTTAATGCTCTTTAAATGTGAAAAATGATATTAATGGAAATGAAATTTATTTAAATCTTTCATTTGGAGAAAAATACATTTGATAATATGAAAAAATGCATTTTTATCTACATGAAACCTCTTAAATTTGAAGATTTGTTTTTTTGTTATTCATCATATGATTAATTTTTGCTGCATAAAAATAAAGATTAGAAACTTGAGAATGTTTTTTCCAGATTTTGTTAAATTGACTTTTTGTTTTTTATCAAACATTTCAAGGAACTCTTTAGTATTTTCGTCAGATAAAAGATTAAAAATTAATTATTTTATTTGAAATTAGTCTGAATTATTTTTTTTCTTGCTGAGAATTTTTATTTATTTTCTTGTTCTAAGCTAAAATTATGAAAACATTTTCTACGAAGTCATCAAACTAATTATTTTAAAAACCTCTAACGTAATTGAATCCACTTTAAAAATTATGAGTTGAATAAATTCAGAAAAATAATCATCAAGTCAAGTATTAATTCCAAATTTGATAGATAGCACGCTATTTATATATTGACTTTGATTATAAACTTTTAACAAAAACGAAATGGTTTTTCTAATCACACAGTTCTTATTTTCTTATTCTTCTACATTTAAGCACGCGTCGTATGATTCGAGTTGGAATAATTATGGAAACTAAATCAAGCTTAAATAAATGTTATAATTTAACAATTAAAAAGCTAAATAGTTTTGAAAGTTTCTTTACACCATATTTCGTAAATTCACTCCGTAAGTTCATTAAATTTGTTTGTGGTAATCATTCCAAGTGTAAAACAATAGCAATAGCATTCATGAGTATCCAAAAATAGAATTTATATGGAATAATAGTAGAAATAAAGAATATTCAAAAATATTGATAAAAAATCTAATAACGGTAAGGAGCTACTGGAATGACCTCTGTTTTGATTGAACTATTGGAATGACCTCTGTTTTGAATGATGTACTGGAATGACATCTGTTTTGAGTGAACTACTGGAATGACCTCTGTTTTGAATGAACTACTGGAATGACCTCTGTTTTGAATGAACTACTGGAATGACGTCTGTTTTGAATGAACTACTGGAATGACCTCTGTTTCGAATGAACTACTGGAATGACCTCTGTTTTGAATGAACTACTGGAATGACCTCTGTTTCGAATGAACTACTGGAATGACCTCTGTTTTGAATGAACTACTGGAATGACCTCTGTTTTGAATGAACTACTGGAATGACCTCTGTTTTGAATGAACTACTGGAATGACATCTGTTTTGAATGAACTACTGGAATGACATCTGTTTTGAATGAACTACTGGAATGACATCTGTTTTGAATGAACTACTGGAATGACATCTGTTTTGAATGAACTACTGGAATGACATCTGTTTTGAACTGGATGACCTCTGTTATGAATGAACTACTGGAATGACATCTGTTTTGAATGAACTACTGGAATGACATCTGTTTTGAATGAGCTACTGGAATGACATCTGTTTTGAATGAACTACTGGAATGACATCTGTATTGAATGAACTACTGGAATGACCTCTGTTTTGAATGAACTACTGGAATGACCTCTGTTTTGAATGAACTACTGGAATGACCTCTGTTTTGAATGAGCTACTGGAATGACCTCTGTTTCTGAATGAACTACTGGAATGAGCTTCTGTTTCGAATGAACTACTGGAATGACCTCTTGTTTTATTTTGAAGTGATTTTATTAAAATACGCTGAATCGGATATAGTTGCTGTTTAAATCATCTTTAATTATTGATTAAATACGTTCATACCATCAGTTGACTGTATAGTTTAAGGCGTTGTATAACACTACTCTCTCATTTATTTTATGATAATATAAAAACCTGCTAAATATCCATAACTGCAACTTTATTTTATATAAATATCATTTATCTTCCTCAATTTTTTAGAGACTAAACTGCGAAAGAAATCGTCCGTTCAATGTACCAGGTGGTAATCGAAACTCAAATATTATTCACTAGGCATGATTTAACACTGAATGATTTCTTTATGTAATCAATCCAAAGTATATATTTACTAATTATCCTACGGGTGATGAAGAAAACACAATTTACAGTTATTGCCTAGTGTGCGCTTATAAAAGAGTATGAATATACATCTAATCGTATAGTCCAAATAAATAATTAAAAATAAAAAATCCATTATTTTAAATAAAAATAAAAATTGCTATATATACATATATATATATATATATATATATATATATATATATATATATATATATATATATATATATATATATATATATATATATATATATATATATATATAATCTCACTAACTACCAAATCACTCCAAAAATGCTTCTAAATCCACATTTTTAAATCCCTTCTTCAATTAGTTCAGAGTATAAAAAAGTTTCAAAATTTATATTAATCTTTTCCTAATTGCGATTTCTTTTAGATTTTAAGGCTGAACTGAGGTGTCATTTACGTCACTTCATTCATGTTTTTCTCTCTCTCTTTTTTTTTTTTTTTTTAATAACGGCGGGGACTGGGTTACTAACCCTTCATCACACTAAGGTCGAAACTGCTACTTATTTATCGTTACCCGGTTGTCTCCTGTGAACCAAGTCTCGGAGGCAAGTAGCATTACCCACGCCATACCCCCACAAACCCTTTTATAACGTGGGCCACAATCATGCATATTCTCCGAAGAAAGGACCGAGATACACAGCCAGAAACAAACATGCATACCCGAACTGAGATTCGAACCCATAACCAACAATCTACGAGTCATGAATGCTAACCACTCTGTCATCGGTCGGCACTTCATTCATATAGATCATGGGTTCCCAAACTTTTTTTCTCGTGGACCACGTTCAAAGTTTTACTATTTTCAGTAGACCCCCTGCTGCTGCATTTCTACTGTATTCTCAAAACTCTAACTAAAAAATATCACCCTAAATTGGGGGTGTTAAGAAGAAAAAAGTAGCACTTTTTCTAATGTCCAATTTATTAAAATTATACTTGTAGTTAAACAAAATTATAAACATTTATTATAACATACAATTAACAATTGACGAAAAATCAACAAAGAACTCAGAAATGTAAATCAACAATAAAAGATAGTCATACTTTTAATGAGACGGCGCGGCACTTCGCAAATATCGACAAGTGTATACTTGTACTTTTATCTATTGTTCTATTCAATTCTGTGTTTGAACTGAATCTCGAATACTTTTGAATACTTATCTAGTGAATGATGCTACCTTCCTACATTGATAGGTAAATCCAAGCCAAAATTTTTGTTCGTTATTATGGAAACCAGATAATTTTCGTGGACCCCCACTTTCAACTTGGGAATCTTTGTTTTCTTTTCACATCAACGTGGACCCCAATGTGGTCAATCGTATGGATCCCTGGGGGTCCACCTGGACCACTTTGGGAACCCATGATATAAATCATGCTATTTTTCAAATGCGTATGTTCGTGGGATGCCGGCCAAAGTCTGAGTGGCTAGTATTCCTAATCTGTCAGTGCCGGTTTCAAATCCCGATTCTGACATGGTGTTCCTTTCTCTCTCTCTCCGTTTACTTGTCTTTTTTACTCGGATGATGATTGTCGTGGTTAATGCTCTTTGCCTCCGTGACTTGGTTCACAGGTGTTAACCGAGTAACGATAAATTAGTAGCAGTTCCAGCCTGGTGTGGCGAAAGTTATACGCCCAGAGCCGGCTTTTAGAATATATATATATATTAATGATATTAATTTTCCACTTCCACTTTGGTTGATTAGTAAAATATTTTACATAATAAAAATATCATATCTTTTTAAAAATAGATATACCAGGACAGATTTTCCAAAATTGTGAATTGATATTTAAAATATTTCTGAAATTAAAATAATTAATTTACTATTAGAGAAGCCGCCCAACTTGTCTAGTGGTCAGCATGTTTGACTGTGGATAGGGAGGTCCTGGGTTCGAATCCCGGTTCAGGGCATGGATGTACTTTTCTTTAGCTATCTATCTTGTCTTTGTCCTTTCCTTGTATGAATGGGTTGTGAATGGTTGCCTACCCTATAAACGGGTCCCTATGGCATGTGTGTACTGAGGAAGTCGGACTCCACACCAAAATAGGGTTCAGTTGGAAAAGTGGAGCAGCGCACCCCATATTGCTAGCCTAGCTGGCACACGACAACAACAACTATTAGAGGAAATCAATAAGTATTGCTATTATTGAAAAAGAGTAATTATGTTTCTTGAAAGAATTGAGAGTGTAATGATATAATCGAAAGCTGTTCGAAGATTAATTATAAAAAGGAACCGTGTCAAATTTGCTTTGTTATTTGATTAAGCGATTGTGCATTATTACATTGCTTACTATTCTAATTTATGTGAAGAAATTTAAAGGCAACTACTGGCTTAGATCAGTCAGCAATTCAGTTCGTCAGCAAAATGACCATTTGTTTTAAGCACGTTCTGAATTTTCACCTAATACATAAAAAGCAGATTGTTTGGGAATTAAAAATTACGCTCAAGATTTACCTCTGTATAGAATTCTGTATTTAGAATTTAAAATAATAGGAGTAGTAAAAGGTCATAAATATCTCCCTGTATCATTTATATTTCTTTGTACATGTAAGATTCTACTAAGCTTGTCTGAAATTCTCTTTTGATTAATAGCTATTTGTAAAATTGATACATAAAATGAAGAAAAGATAACATTCTACCCTTCACTCTTTCTCAAAAAAAATGGTGGAGGGAAGCATTCTTAATCACAGCAATTCTCGGAGGCCAGATTAAGACAATAAATGAATTCCTTAGAAATGGCTGGATCAGAAAATTTCTGGAATAAAAGTAAAAAGCTATTTCTTACAGTTTTATATGCTAGCAATAAACGCTTTCGTTTTCACCTAGTTTTCTTGTAAGTAAAATTATCACTGAGAAATTTATAAGTTATTTAAATTTATCATTGGTGATTTTTCTAATTTGAGTAAATTTCTAATAATTTTAGTACAGATGACAATTTTATAAAGTATATAAGCTATGACAAATCTTTCATTTGTCACAGTTTATATAATTCATAAAATTGTAACATGTATTCAAATTAGATTTGTTTTACACAGAAGTTCAACTTAGTTCTAATGCTTTATGTTGAAGTATTCAATCTATTGAATTTCTCATTAAATTCGACTCAGTTTTGAATTAAAATAATTGTATGATTTTTCAGTATAATTTTATCCACAATCCAGAATATGTTTCGGTGAGGCAGGATGGTCACAGCATTTTTTACAAGTGGCATAATTTTTTGTACCACGTTCAAACGATAAACATTTTAGATGTCCACTTGAGAATCAGGCCAAGGCAGTCTAAGATTTTCGGTCACATTTTGTTTCCAGAAGAGTTCCAGGAGATATTCCAGAGTACCATTGGTGCGTGGATAGAATTTGCCAGATTGAATGTAGTCTAGATTTTTCATTAGAGTAAAGTTCCTGATATGTAAGTGATGAACCAGTGGGCGTATCTTCCTCACTGCCCTCTTTGGCCAATCGATCTGCGGTCTCATTGCCACTAATATTCACATGGGATGGAATCCATTGGAGATGTACAACATGTTCTTGGGAGATCATTTTCAATTTCAGGAGAATAGATAAACTTGTTTCATCCTCTATAGAGGATCAGTGACTGAGATGTTGCAGTGCACTGCGGCTGTCTGACAAAATCCAAAGTTTCTCCAAAATCACAGTTGCTGGAAATGATAGCAACAAGTCCCACTTTAATCGCTATTAACTCACTTCTGAAGACTGAACACGTGTCAGGGTTACGTTGCTTGTCAGCGTGATTTCAGACTGAGGGGTTCTAATATAAACTCCGCTCCCAGTACGGTCTTTTGTACGACTACCATCGGTATACATTTGCACTGCATCGCAGGGAATGCAATTATAAATTTCTAGTGCTAATTGTCAGAGATGATCTCCGATGTGAGTTTGCTTATTTGCAGTGGAATTCAGATGAAAGTGAAAGATGACGTTTGGCATTCCCTCTGAGACAACAAAACAAGATCTTAATGATTGAGGTTCGACATTGCGCGAAAATAGGTTTTGAGATTCTGCCAGGCTAAAAGGGGAGAATTTCTTTAATCTTTGATTATTGTGCCAATTGTGTAAATACAAGGAGGTACGATGATGTGGGCCGTAGCTATAGATTTTGTTCAAATATTTAGCTATATAAGTTAGCTCTTCTTCTAAAGTGCAGTGGTTGTAAGTTAGCCTCGTATAAAGCAATAGCTGATGGGCAGCTATTTCTGAGTCCTAAGATGATTCGAACGGCGCTTATTTGTACTCGTTCTGATTTCAAGAGTTTCGTTTCAGATGCGCAAGAGTAAATCGGATAACCGTATTCAAGAATAGGTCTTATGAAAGAAAGATATGTGGTTCTGAGGGTGTTTGCATCTGCACCCGAATGTCTGCCAGCCAGATATTTGAGAATGTTAAGGCGCTTACGAGCCTTTGAAACCAGATGGTCGATATGCTTGCTACAGTTGAATTCAGGGTCGAGAATAAAACTGAGATACTTAGGATGATTTTCATAAGTGAGAGGCTGGAAGTTGAAAAACAATGCTGGTTGATAGTAATATAGGTGTTCATCAGTGGTGAAAAAAGTTGCTATATATTTTGCTGATCTTATTTTAATACATTCATATAAGCTGCGGATTATAGATGGAATGTTTTGGAAATATCTTAATATAGAAATATATGGTTTCAATCTTCATTCATATTATCTTTATATTTGTTGACATCAATAATTTGAAACAATCATAAACGTCATTCGACAGCGTAACTAAAATATGGAGACGAGCGTCAGGTAAAATAGGAGATTAGGTGCTTACAATACGTTTAATTACTGTATAATTAAGATTAAGAGGCAAAATAGGTATTAGTTAGTAATTTACTCTAACATTCGCAACTGTGTATTGCATTATGTTAATAAATAGTGCAAATATTATAAAAAATGTGTGTACATGATTTTTATTGTAAATTAAATTAATTTATCTTTTAAGCTTTAGAATTTTTAAAAGAAAAATATTTTCAGCTTATTTTTAGAAGACTGCCTATATTCAGAAATTGATGTAATGACGAATTTCAGAAAGTCAAGCAAAATTGACTGCATATCTAATGACATCTTCCCTTTAGCAGAAATGCCTAAATAAGTGAATATTTCGCTTCGGTTGATTTTGCAATTTGAGATTTCTTCTATTCTGAGAAAATGTTTGGATTTCCTTGGTTCCGGATAGATTGGAGAGCTAAAAGAGCAGAAATTCGAGAGAACTTCTGCCGATATTCTAATTATCTGATGTTTCCAAATCACTGGTCAGGATAGTTAGTTTCTAAATTTTATTTTCGTTTCTACTTGGTTAAATGTTTTTCTAACTTTCGGATTGGATTCACGAGAGTTATTCTGTAATCGATGAGCGAAAATGTGTCAATGAAAGCATTGAATTTTATTTTCTATCATACTGATTTCAATCTATAATGTTTCGTATCTTTTATTTTTCATAATTTGCACTAAAGTATCTTAAAAATTTACATTACTGAAGAGAATTGTGTTTTTTCGGAAGGATGAATGAGTTTTGTACCTTTAGAGAATCTCTTGTATGTTAGATGTAATAAAATCAAAATAAAGTTTATGAATGATTATTTAAGGATTAAAAAGTCTTATAAAGTATAAAAAAACAAAAGAAAATTAAAAAGGAAATTAAAAATGTACATAATTCTTTAACAGGAATATGAAAAATTAAATAGAAAGAATTTAAATGCGAAAATTAAAAATAATTAAGAACTCTTTGCTGTCAAGTATCATAAATAAAAAAGTAGAAACATAAGAAAAGAAAATCGTATTAAAAATAAAAGCACTGAAAAAAGTATAAAAAGTTTAATATACATACATTACACATACATAAATATATATATATATATATATATATATATATATATATATATATATATATATATATATATATATATATATATATATATATATATATATATATATATATATATATATATATATATATATATATATATATATATATATATATATATATATATATATATATATATATATATATATATATATATATATATATATATATATATATATATATATATATATATATATATATATATATATATATATATATATATATATATATATATATATGTATGTATATATATATATATATATATATATATATATATATATATATATATATATATATATATATATATATATATATATATTGTTACAAATTTGTAAATAATGATTATATTTGTCTTAAAATATCTCAGACAGATCAGAAATTCTCACATTTTGGGCAAAAATTGCGGTATTTAGACGTGTTGTAGTTTAAAAGCGGATTTCCTAATGATTTGGCGACTTGGCGACAGTTGGCGAGATTCTTGGCGACTTGGCGACGGTTGGCGAGATTTTTGGCGACTTGGCGAGAAATCGATACTTCTGGAAACATCCATCACCTAAGCTCTAGGACCAATATTTTTCGAGATAGCCTAGAAGCTTCCAGAACCTTGGCGAAATTGGTAGATTTCTCCGCCAAGTCAGGTATAAATACCACAGCCCGACATGGAAGAGTTTAGTTTTGTGTAGACAGTCAGTTAGTGAAGACGATTAGTTGTGACTGCTAGTTGTTCTCTGTCTGAGGTATTTGAGACCTGTGATTAGAAGCTGTTTCTTATTGTATCCGACGAATTGTAGCTGTATAATTGTGATTGTTACAGCGGGAATTTCGTTTATCTAGTGAGATTTTTACGAATAAAAGTCTTGTGTTCATTAAGTGGTTGCTTTATTCAACTCTCAATCGACACGAACCCGTGGAGCTCGGTACAACTGGTGTCAGAATCGGGGTTGAAGAGTTGATGCAGCGTGTCACAAGAAAAATGGATATGGATTTAATGAAAAGTCTTCTCGAAAAATTAGCGGAGCAGATGGCTGAGATGAAAACTGGACAAGAAGAGATGAAAGCTGGACAAGAAGAGATTAAAACCGAGATGATGAAAGAGATAAAATCTGGACAGGAGGAGATGAAAGCTGGACAAGAAGAGATGAAAGCTAGACAAGAAGAGATGAAAGCTAGACAAGAAGAGATGAAAGCTGGACAAGAAGAGATTAAAGCCGAGATGATGAAAGAGATAAAATCTGGAAAGGAAGAGATGAAAGCTGGACAGGAGGAGTTTAAAAAGGAACTTAAGAAGGACATTGTAAGTGTTAAAGAAGAATTCTCCAACATCATTCAGGAGAAGATGAATGCAATGGAAGATAAGGTAACTTCAGTAGAAACTAAAGTTCTGGAGATAGAAGAAAACGTGGAAGAAGCATTAGACAATATCAATAAGGAGATTGAAAGCTTGAAGAAACAAATGTCAAACAGACATGAGGAACCCAACGTGGCATTTGTGCCTTCCCTAGCCAATATTAAACTCTCAACATTTGATGGGAAATCATCCTGGCAAGTATACAAGACCCAGTTTATGATGGTAGCGGAAGCTAATGGATGGAATCCCCGAGCCCAAGCTTTTCACCTGGCGGCTTCTTTAAGAGGAGACGCGGCTGACATCCTCGAGACGCTTCCGGAGGAGCAGAGGCACGATTTCCAAGCCCTATCGAGTGCGCTTGAGCTGCGGTTTGGAGATAAGTGCACTAAAGAATATAGCAGACTACAGTTAAAGTCCCGCTATCAAAAAGCGGGTGAAAGTCTTCAAGAATTGGCTGCCGATATTCAGCGACTTTCCCATCTAGCATTTTCGGACTGCCCAGCTGAGACACGTCAAGATCTGGCTCTCCATCACTTCATCGATAGTGTGAGGGATCCGGAGATACAGAAAACACTTAGACTCGCCGATGTCAAAGATATTGGATCTGCCCTAGCCTACGCACATAAGATAGAGGCTGCCCAGCAGGCCGCGCGTAAAGACCGGCACTCAATCAGAGCCGTCTCTACTACTGATACGGACTGTGATCTAAGAAAGCAAATCGAAGATCTGCGGAGAAAATTTCGTAACTTAGAATTGAGTAAAGTTGGCAGAAACTCGAAAATCCAATGTTGGACTTGCGGTGCAGTCGGACACGTCCGTAGAGACTGCCCGAAATGAAAAGATGGTGGAAATGACCTTCCACCACAGCAGGGAAACTAATATGTGGCCATCTCGCGGGGCGGAGATGTCCAGAGAGTCAGAAGCCCCATTTCAAATTGTTTCACATTTCTTCCGTAAGTAGCGGCGACAACGGACTTTTCGTTATGGGACATGTCAACGAAGTTCCCTGCAGAATGATAATCAATACTGGAGCCAACGTAACTATCATTAGGACAGATTTGGCTCGCAAACTTGGTGACAAACTCATCTGGACGCCGCCCTGCATTACCCTCCAAACTGTGACAGGTGACAAGATGGGGAATTTCGAAGTGCATGGAAAAGTTAATCTAAACATTGCATTTGGTAATGCCGTGTACCATCATATGGCATATGTCGCTGATATAAATGACGAATTTATTCTTGGATTGGACTTTCTCAAAGAAAACCATTTCAAGTTAGATTTTAAAAATAATGAACTACACTCATGTTCTGAAGAAATAGCGATTTTTAAGACGAAATATTCAGATATTAAAACAGTCCATCATATAACTGCGAAGAGTGAAACAACACTACCACCAAGAACTGAGACAATAGTTTCCGGAGCTCTTTCAGAAGATAATAATTTTCATTATGGATTGACTGAATATCCAGATTCCGACAATAGCGTTAAAGGAGTACTAGTGGCTTCTTCACTCGTCGATCTTTCACGAAATGTAATCCCGGTAAGAGTTGCTAATCTAAGTAATAAGGTAAAACTTATAAAAGAAGGAGAAGTGCTAGCGACTTGCACTCCAGTGACCTGTATTAACCGAAATTGTCAAGCCACACTATCTGAGCCTCCTGACACTCTAATTGATGAACTCCTTCAGAGAGCAGAGTTAGATGATAAACAGAGGAATGCTGCAAGAAATTTATTATTAGAATTCGGAGATCTCTTTTCCAAGAAATCAGATGATGTTGGGCGAACCAAATTGACGCAGCACCGAATCAATACAGGAAATCATCCACCCATTAAACAACATCCGAGAAGATTGCCATTCGCTAAGCAGGAAGAGGTGGATAATCTTCTGATGGAAATGCAGCAGAATGACATTATTGAGCCATCAGAGAGTCCTTGGGCTTCGCCTATTGTTTTAGTTCGGAAGAAAGATGGTTCTACCCGATTCTGCGTTGACTATCGTCGGTTAAACAACATCACTAAAAAAGATAGTTACCCTCTTCCTAGGATTGACGATACACTTGATGCTTTATCCGGAAAACAATGGTTTTCGACTTTGGATCTCAAGAGTGGTTATTGGCAGGTAGAGATACATCCTGAGGATCGAGAAAAGACTGCATTCACCACAGGACAAGGACTTTGGCAGTTCAAGGTTATGCCATTTGGGCTTTGCAATGCACCTGCAACGTTTGAGCGCCTGATGGAGACAGTATTACGAGGACTTTCCTACGAAGCCTGTTTGGTATATTTGGACGATATCATTATTGTAGGGCGCACATTCGAAGACCATTTAAGAAACATCCGAAAGGTGCTGGAAAAATTAAAAATGGCCAACCTGAAGCTGAATCCTTGCAAATGTAATTTATTCCGACGTGAAGTAAGCTATCTGGGACACATTATCTCTGCTGAAGGTGTAAGAACAGATCCTGAAAAGATCTCCGCAGTTAAGGACTGGAGTCGTCCAAAAGATGTCCACCAATTAAGAAGTTTTCTTGGACTATGCACATATTACAGGAAATTTGTTAAGGGTTTTTCAAGTATTGCCAGACCTCTTCACAAGTTGACAGAAGTTAAACAGAAATTTCTATGGACAGATGAATGTGAGAAAGCTTTTAAACAACTGAAGGAGGCATTGACATCTTCGCCCGTTCTTGCATATCCCCAGCCCGAAAAATTATTCATTTTAGATACGGATGCCAGCAACGAAAATATCGGAGCTGTTTTGTCGCAAGAAATTGATGATAAAGAATATGTCATTGCTTATTGGAGTAAATGTCTATCGAAACCAGAGCGGAATTACTGTACAACCAGGAAGGAATTGCTGGCAATCGTTAAAGCCATAGAACATTTCCACCATTATCTCTATGGAAGAAAGTTCTTGCTCCGAACAGATCACGCATCCTTAACCTGGCTTTTAAATTTTAAGAATCCGGAAGGACAGGTAGCCAGATGGATTCAACGACTCCAGGAGTTTGACTTTGAAATACGTCATCGCAAAGGAACTCTTCATGGAAATGCTGATGCACTATCAAGGAAGCCGTGTAATGAAAGCTGCCGATACTGTTCTAGAGTAGAGAAGAACTATCAGCTGATAAATACTTCGGTACGCCAAGTTACTGTTTCACCTCCATCAAAACCAGACCCATGGAGTGATGAAGGACTTAGGGAAGCCCAAAAAGAAGACCCAGATATAAATCCAATTCTAGAATTGAAAGAATCTTCTAGTATGAGACCAAGTTGGCAGGATATCTCCACCTACAGTCCTGCTACTAAGCAATATTGGGCTCTTTGGGACTCACTCCATATAAGAAATGGTGTCTTATACAGGAAATGGGAGTCCGATGATGGACGTAATTTCAAATGGCAGCTTGTTCTTCCAAAATCAAGAATTTCAGATGTTTTGAAAGAATTGCACAGTAGCTCAACTGGAGGCCACTTCGGAGTAATGAAAACTCTACAGAAAGTTCGAGAACGCTTCTATTGGAGCAAAACGAGACAAGATGTGGAGAAATGGTGCCAATCTTGTGATGACTGTGCGGCACGTAAAGGACCGAAGAAACGTAGCCGAGGAAGGTTGCAGCGGTACAACGTAGGAGCACCTTTTGAGAGGATAGCATTGGACATTTTGGGTCCTTTACCACGATCCTCAAATGGCAACAAATACATACTAGTTGTCATGGACTACTTTACTAAGTGGCCTGAAGCGTTTGCAATCCCCGATCAAGAGGCGACTACAGTAGCCGAGGTTCTAGTGCAACAATGGGTTTCCAGATTCGGCACACCCTTACAAATTCATTCTGATCAAGGGACAAATTTCACCTCTGTTGTGTTTAAAGGAATGTGTCAAATTCTCGGAATAGACAAGACGCAGACCACGCCACTACACCCACAATCGGATGGCATGGTAGAGAGGTTTAACAGAACCATCTTGAATAACCTCTCCCTTATGGTTTCCAGAAATCAGCAAGATTGGGATTTGAAGCTACCGCTGTTTCTGCTTGCATATCGCAGTGCTGTCCATGAGACTACCGGATATACTCCTTCACAGATGCTCTTTGGTCGCGAACTTCGTCTCCCTTGTGATCTTCAGTTTGGTCGTCCACCGGATACATCTTCATCGCCAGAGGAATACCTTCGAGACCTTCAGGCACGTCTTGAAGATGTCCATAACTTCGCTCGAGACCGAATCAACCTGACGACCGAAAGAATGAAGACAAGGTATGACACAAGAGCGACGGGACATGAATTCCAAGAAGGTGACAAAGTTTGGTTGTGGAACCCGATTCGACGTAAAGGACTTTCTCCAAAGTTGCAAGCCAACTGGGAAGGTCCCTACACAGTCCTAAAAAGACTGAACGACGTCGTGGTTCGTATAAGAAAATCATCTGCTTCAAAACCAAAGGTAGTACATTATGATAGATTAGCTCCTTATCGTAATGTAGAGTAAAAATCAGTAGACCATGGTCTGTTTGTAAATAGTATAGATAATTTTAATCTTTTCTATTTTCTTGTATTTTTAGTGTATGTAATGTGCTCTGTATCCTCTTGAAATGTAAATTCTTTTATATTAAATTTAGCCTCCTATCAGGGGATTGTACTGCCCGGGACGTGCAGTCCTTGAGAGGGGGGCAATGTTACAAATTTGTAAATAATGATTATATTTGTCTTAAAATATCTCAGACAGATCAGAAATTCTCACATTTTGGGCAAAAATTGCGGTATTTAGACGTGTTGTAGTTTAAAAGCGGATTTCCTAATGATTTGGCGACTTGGCGACAGTTGGCGAGATTCTTGGCGACTTGGCGACGGTTGGCGAGATTTTTGGCGACTTGGCGAGAAATCGATACTTCTGGAAACATCCATCACCTAAGCTCTAGGACCAATATTTTTCGAGATAGCCTAGAAGCTTCCAGAACCTTGGCGAAATTGGTAGATTTCTCCGCCAAGTCAGGTATAAATACCGCAGCCCGACATGGAAGAGTTTAGTTTTGTGTAGACAGTCAGTTAGTGAAGACGATTAGTTGTGACTGCTAGTTGTTCTCTGTCTGAGGTATTTGAGACCTGTGATTAGAAGCTGTTTCTTATTGTATCCGACGAATTGTAGCTGTATAATTGTGATTGTTACAGCGGGAATTTCGTTTATCTAGTGAGATTTTTACGAATAAAAGTCTTGTGTTCATTAAGTGGTTGCTTTATTCAACTCTCAATCGACACGAACCCGTGGAGCTCGGTACAATATATATATATATATATATATATATATATATATATATATATATATATATATATATATATATATATATATATACACACACACCCACACACATATATATATGTATGTATGTATGTATATAAGATAAAGCGTTAACTATACTTTACAGCAATAAAAAAAGCATATAAAATTCATCTCATGAAATGAAAAAATACAATACCAACTAATATGCATTACTGGCAATCTAACCAGCGCAAAAGAAGCTAGAAAGAGATAGGCTAGTATAAATACGATACAACATGAAGAACAATGAAACTAGTAAAATAAAATTTGAAAATCACTCACAAGAATAAAATAACATACAATTCAAAAAATGGAAGGACAGCAACGGGAACAGGTCTTCATCTGGAGGGAGATGGTCAGCTATATGCAAATTAAAAACTCTTTCTTTTTATATGCACGAAGAACATTTGTATAAAGATCTTAGACCTATATTACCCCTAAGAGTATTTGTATTAAAAGAAAGAAGCATAAAGGTGTTTATATCAAAAATTAAAATAAAAATGTATATCAAAGCAAAGTAAATATATCCATAGTAGAAGGCACTAAAGATATAGTTTAAAAATATTAATACCATAAAATCAGTTTACTTTTAGCAATCAGATTTAGTTGCCAAAAGTAAATTTAAAATTAGGATAAACATATAGTTGCCAAAAGTATTTTGAAAAATTACGAGTTAAATTAAAAAAGTTAAAGTAGCTCAGAATCTTTGCAGTAAGTTTAAAGTTAAATTAGGCTTAAAGAGGTTTAAGATTAGGTTTAAAGCGATTTATAGTTAAAGCATGCTTAAAGAGATTTAAAGTTATAGTATGTTTAAAGAATTATTAATTGATGACTTTTATAGAATTATTAATTGATGGCAAAAAACATGTTCTTTAAAGATTCAGGAAGTGAGCTTATTATTGTTAAAAGGTCTCTTTTTCCGCATAAGCAATCGATTAAGACTATTGAAGTCCAAACTTGTTTTGGCCATAAAGTTCTCGTCGAAGTGTCTGTGTTTTGTTTTTCTATAGGTCAAAATCCCCAGTAGAGTTAGAAGCGGCAATGTGCGATTGTCGACTGCATCTTGCATCCTCGGTACTTGAAAAGTGCTAGAAAATAGGAATTTAGCGAATATGCCAATGATCAAGTGACGTCAGCTCGCTCAATTCACTGAATAAGGAGGTTTCTCATTTTTTGTTGAGAATAATTTTTCGTCTTTTTTTATTTCTGCTGCGCGATAGTGTTTCGAATTTAATTAAAAATTATACAAGCCACTTAAAGAGCCACGTGAAACTGATTCAAAAATGAATATTATATTAAAAGATGATTTGTGCCGGTTTCACAACGCTGTAGAAAAATTCCTTTTTCGGAACAAAAATTAGTCGATCAACAATTTAAATAGTTACGGAATGGGACAATAAAACCCTCTAGTTCAGAATATGCTTCACCAATTGTTTTATGATAGAAACGGGGTGGAACTTCGCGTTTATGTGTGGATTTTAGGGCATTCAATAAGAAAATAATTAAAGACTCGTTTCCGATGGCTCAGATCATTTAGACGAAGCGAAGGTTTTCTCGAAGTTAGAGAGAGAATTAAAGAACGGATTTTTTCGAGTTCCTGTGGAGGAAAAGTGTACTAAATACTTGGTACTTATCAGTCATGCAGGTCTATATGAATATTCGAAAACTCCATTTGGCTTGTGTACATCGCCCAGTGTATTTCAAAGATTTGTTTACAATATGCTTAGAGACTTGATGAGGGATAATACTGTTGTAATTTATATGGTTGATTTCATTATACGTCACGTGATAAAGAGGAAGGTTTAGAAAAATTAAAACGTGTTTTGGTAGTAGCTAAAGAATATGGTTTAGAGATTAATTTATAAAAAGAATATCAATTTCTTAAAAGAAAAATAGAATTTCCAGGATACATTATTGAGGATGGAACAGTTCGTCCATCACCTGAAAAAAACAATTGCGGTTTAATAATTTTCCAGAGCCCAAAAATCTTAAATTCAGAGCTTCTTAGGTCTTAATGGATATTTTAGAAAATATATTACTAACTGTGCTAAAAGTGCCAAACCATTAAGTGATCTTCAACGCAATGGAGTAGAATTTAAGTTTGGAGTCACTCAAAAAGAAGCTTTCAACAGATTAAAAGAACTCTTGTCAACAACTTCTGTTCTGCCTATTTTCAGACAAGGAGACTCACTAGAATTACATATGGATTCAAGTAGTTTGAGATTTGGTGCTGTTTTTCTGCAGAAATCTGACGAGATGGACAATTTCATCCCCTTTATTGCATCAGTAGAAAAACCACCTCCCAGCAGGAAAAGCTATGTAGTTAAGAGTTTAAAGTTTTAGCTATAGTGGAAGCTCTTAAAAAATTTAGAAATTATTTATTGGGATCTAAAATCAAAATTGTAACAGACTGTGATGCTTTTCAAAAGACTATGTTAAAAATCAACTCTCCTAAAATAGCACGGTGGGCATTACTTTTGGAAGAGTTTGAATACGAACGCGTTCATAGATCTGAGAAAGAAATGAGACATGTAGATGCCTTAAGTAGAAATGCCGTTTTGATGGTTACTCGTTCTCAGGGAGAACTGACTACCGGAATTGCAGCTGCACAAAACAGTGAGGAACATCTTCAGTTGCTGAAATCCTTAGTAGAGCAAGGGCTGAAGAAAGATTACTTAGGGAAAAATGGAGTATCATAGAAGTATGATAGTGGATGGGAATTACTTGTGGAACCAGAAACATTAGAACTTGATATCATTCGAAAAGCTCACGAAAGAGGAAATTTTGATGTGTATGTCTTACACAGAACTTACTTAAAATCTTACTTGAGGAGGATCTCCTCAAATAAGATTTTTACTTTACTAACCTTAGGAAAAATGTGTTATACAAAACTCAAAGTTCTATAATCCACTTCTGGGAATTCATCCAGATTAATAACTGATAAAGGGAAGTAAGCTTCACCTCCAAAATCTTTGAAGAATATTGCAAAAAAAAGAAAATAAAGCATGTGTTTTCAACTACCGGAATACCGAGAGGAAATGACTAGTGGAAAGGATTCATCAAACTTTGATTCCAGTTTTATCTAAATTGTTCACAGAAAATCCTAGCAAATGGTACAAATATGTTGCTGATGTGCAACGGAATCTTAAGAGTACTAAAAGCAGAAGTACTAAATATTCACCTTTTGAACTTCTTGTAGGAATCAAGATGAAAAATCCAGAAGACATGGAAATCGTTGAAAATCTTGAAGAAGAAGAAACTAACCTTTTTTATGATGAACAGAGAAGATATTCGAGAAGAGGCAAGGGAAGAAATTCTAAAATTAAGGAAGAAAATAAAAGAACTTATAAAAAAAAGAGAAGAAAGGCCCATGTGTACAACATTCATGGTTTAGTGTCCATACAACGCACGCAGTATGACAGTGATTTAAGGTTAAAACCCAGGCTCTCCGGACCATATCGAATAGCTGAGAAAAAGTGTAAATATCGTTATCAGGTGGAGGTAGTTGGATATCATGAAGGTCCTGGTTATACCACTACAGCTGTCGGCCATGTGAAGATCTGGACTGTTCTTGCTTAGAACTGCGTACTTACTACACATAATTTCTTTTTGTTTTTTTTGTTGTGGGTTTTCTTTTTTTTGTTTCATTTTCAGATGATGTCAACTGAATCGGATCCATGTTTCCGAGGTCGAAACCTGGGTCAGGATGCTGAGTAGTAGGACTCAGAATTGTGAATAGATGTCATTAGTTGACAGCGGGCAACGCGTATGGTTCCAGACAACAGAGAGTAAGTGTTACAGGGTGTAAGAGAGATTTAAACTTTTGTATTGCGGACGCGAGTAGGTGCTCCGCCGATGAATGTTTGATATGATATTGTTGCCAGTACGCGCGAGTAGGCACTATAGCAAAATAGCTTTGTCCTTTCCAAAATTTATCTTTTGTCCAATATTTGTAGTATTAAAGTGTGTCCGTTTTTTTTAAACTGTGTTTTGTTTACTAACCATTGACACACTCGAGATACACACACACACACACACACACACACACACACACACACACACACACACACTACTACTATATATATATATATATATATATATATATATATATATATATATATATATATATATATATATATATATATATATATATATATATATATATATATATATATCAGAGAGAGACAGAGAATTTCAGATATTGATTATATATTTCTCTAAAAGTTTGCATTTCATGCATAAAGTTGAAATTATGCTTGTTTTATTATTTTATGAAAATTAATGTTTAAGGAAATTATTGTTTGTAAAGCCATAAATAAAAGAATATCAGAACAAAATGATGATTCATAAGGGAAATTATCGTTCAAAGTTTAAGAAATTCCTAGAAAACAGCCATTAGTTATGAGAGACTCTCTAAAAGATTCTCAAAGTTCGTGTTCACGTATATCTTATGCATATTTGATAAATGCATTCAATGTGAACTTTTCTTTGCAAAAATAAGTACTTGATATTTGTAAAGCAATATGCTATCGGTATTATAATTTTTTTTAAAATTCAATCATATTTTATAAAAAAAAAAGTTGGGTTTAATTTTTAACAAAAAATTGTTAAATAATTTGTAGACAGACTGAAATACGTTTTTTAAATATAATTGTTTGAATCAAATTTGCAATTAATTTTACATTTTTTAAACAAAAACAGATTCTGGTGCTTATGTTTTAATGCCAGTATAAAACCATATCATATATTTAATTAAAATTTTATGAATTAATATGTATGTCTAAATTTAAATTTTATTGTAAATAATAAATATAAATAATGATTTATAAAAATCAGATTATTTTGAAGGGTTTGCTTGTAATGGGAAAACATTGTATGTCACTGATGCATATGTAAATAAGTTCATAAGGAGAATTATTTAACTTTTTGACTTTTTTATTAGATTAGTTAAATTAATTTAAAGAATAAAATATTAGATTTGAAATAAAACAATTAATTAAAATAAAATTTAAACAGGAAAGACAGCTTTATTTCATTTATATAACGAATGGTTTGTAAAGTAATCTTTTCCTATTTAGGAAAAATACATGCCAACAATTAAATTTACTTTTAATTTCTCATTATTATTTGATTCTTATTTTATTATTTCTCGTTATACTCATTCTGCAAAGATCAAAAAGGAAAAAGGAAAGTTGTTTTCAGTTGTAATCACTCTTTCAAAATTAAAAAAAAATAAAGGAAATTTTGCATGTAAACTTAATAAAGCTGTAGATTTACACAATAGTTATTTTAAATAACATTTTTAAAGGGATTTGCCAAGACCTTTTGATCAATACATTTCTTGTGTGTAATGATTACTGGAATGATTTCATAAAAAGCAGGAATATATCAATATCTAAATGCAAATAATATAAATGTATTCAAGAATTTGAATATTACTCAATTGGCAGTGATATTTTAGAGCAAATGTGTATATATAATAAGAAACAGTTTTGTTAACATAGATAGCTTTAAAGTTGAAAAGATATGAAACCAGCATCGAAAATTATGCATTTTTAAAAGAAACAAATTGTACTCTTTTGAGTATATAAACACAGAAGTAATTCATTCTTAATATCAACAAATTAGGAATTTTGAAAATACAGATTTCTTACATAAAATTGTGTTGAATTAATTAATTTAAGAGGCTTAGAAATTTGAAATTAAAAGATTATATCTCATCCCTAGACTAAGTTTTTTTATTAAGTTCGCTATATAAATTTTCAAATTTATAATGAGCAATTGTGATGTCATAATACATCAGAATCAATATTTTATTTTTCATTTTACATTTAATTTCCTTTAAAATTAAAATGTGTAAATATTTTGATTTAAAAATAGAAAATACACAGATATAATTATTCGGAAAAATAATAATTTCTTAATACAACATTTTCAACAAGATTGTATTAAATTATATAGTTATAACTTCATTTAAAAATAAGTTGCGTTTTGTTTTTTCTGTTGTACATTTCATTTATTGTATTGTCAAAAATATGCAAGCTATGTTTTGTTTTTTAGCGGTTGGAATTTAAATCAGCATTAAATACATAAAAGATACGATATCAGTTACAACCACTAAATATTAATCTTTTTATGATATTGCTATGAAAAGAAGTGGTGTTGAAAATAGCTGTAATGAAATTATCCACAAAAGTAACACATTTAATATGTTGTATTAAAGAAATTCAAAATCTGAATTTTTCTTTTTAATTTCAAAATAATCAAAACTGATAGTTTTAAGTAGTGTTTAAAATTATTAGAGATATTTTAATTTTATAAAATTATGTTATTTATAACTACTCTGAAATTGTTCTATTATGTTAACTGTGCATTAAAATGCCATAATTAAAACATAAAATTGATATCGGTTTTATATTAGGAAATTATAGTTATTTTAAATTGAAATACTTGCAAGGTTAAAAGTGTGTTTAACATATTAGATTTAAGACAAGATTAATTCTGAAAGTAAATTTTTAATTGGATGTAAATTTGTCACAAATAGTAAAATTATTCAGCTATGAGTGATGTATTTAAATAAAATAATTTCCAATCATTTCGTTTTCTTTAAATAAAAAAAAGAAGTAAGAGGAAAAAATGACTTTTTTTTAGTTAAAAGGTAAAATTGTGCACTTGGAATTATTGTAATAAAATAGGATAGTGTAAAAAATATTTACTTTTACATGTTTTGTTTATTTTTTCTTCGTCTTATTCTTCAAAACAATTTATCTTATTTTTCATTTAATATATAAAAATCAAATATTGCAATAATTGAACTATAGATTTAGCTAATATTAAAACAATTTTATGACTGAATATTTTAGTCAATTTCAAAAAATACTTTTGTTATTGTTTTTAATCTCTCATCTAGTATGACGGAATCAAATCAAATTGTAGAAGCTGATGGCTTCAATCAAGTCCGACTAATGATAATTATATTTCATATAAACATGTAAAATATATGATGACTTGCACATTAAAAATATTTCTCACTATATTTTTATACACACACATGTTCTCATTATAAATTAATATCATTACCAATAAGTAAGATAAATTCACTTGGAAATCATATTATTTGTTCGCCCTTTTTATCAATGAACTTAGAAAAAAAAAACCAAAATATATGTAAAAGTAGAGAAATGAACTTAAAACACACAAAATTTATAAATTGCAGTATAATTTTGATGTTATACTTTGACTGTAATATTTAAAAAAAATAATCTAAGGCACACAGAGTGTTGTTATATGTTCTTAAGTTTGTTCGCTTAGTAGTGTTTTTAATGATAACACAGGAATTGAAGTGAGACTAACAATATCTTAGGCTCATTTGAATTCCTATCTTGTAAATAAATCATTGTATTTCTGGCCGCACCCAAGTTTTGATTAATGTGATTTCTCGTCTTGGGATCTGTTTGATAAACCAGGCACTGCTAAATTCATGTTTATGGTACAAAGAACTATGTGAACTAAAATCAGTCGGAATGCATAAGAAGTAGTACTTGGTATTATTTTGAAACAAATGTGAATTTTGAGCACTAAAACATTTCTTCTTGTAAACTGATTTTTGGATGTAAAACTTATACAAAAAATTAAACAAAATACGAGTAAAACATTTGTTTTTAATGTATGAAAAAGGAAAAGCAAAAAGCACATACTTTATAATATTATAATTTCTACATCATTCAAATGCATGAATAATTTAAATGTTTCTTAAAAAATGAAGTAAAATTTGTACTTTAAATAAATGAAAGATATCATTGAAAATTCTCCGTCTTCACAAAAACATTTACCATTCACCTCAATTTTCAAAATAATATACAAGAATGAAAAATATATAAACTAAACTCCATGCCACGACAGCCCATGTGGGCCAAAGCCTACAGTGCCCATAACTGTTTACATGACCGAGGGCCCTAGGGTGCGAAGCATATGTCACAGTTAGGTGGTCAGCCTAACGTAAGACCCCCAGTGTTTAGTTCCCAAGCATGCTTGGTACTCAGTTAATCGACCCACTGAAAGGCTGAGTCAACCTTGCCCAGCCCGAGGATCGAACATCGGACCTGTGTCATGGGAGCGTGAAACGCTGCCACTAAGCCACTGGGCTTCGAAAATTATATAAGAAATATTTAATATAATGTGTGTGATCACGCGTGCGGTTAATAAACAGTTCGTACCGCGAACAAATCTGACAACGAACACTTTTACATAAGGGTTTTGTGTTTGGGCAAAGAACATATTCGGATAACGAACTAAAACGAATTCTAAGGAACGCTTCTCGGCTCTCGAGCATGATGAGCAGGGTTGCCAAACCCATCGGACCAAACATGGTTTTCCATCTCTCTTGAGTTATATTGCTGGCCTATTAAACTTCAAAGTTCCATACTGGAAAACGTTTTTTTTCAATTGAATAATGAATAGTCAAAAATGATCATGAGTTCGGTTTTGATTTCATTCAAAACCGAAACTGATTTTAATTTGAGCTCATTCCCCTCGTTCATTCATTGAAGAAATGGGAGGATGTTCAGAGCAATGGTCTTAGAATGGCACCCAACCCAAGCTGCTATCAGTAAGGTAGTAGACAATTTGAAGACCGCAAAAACCAATGTTCTTAGATGGGAAAAACGGAAGATGTATGAAGCTTGGCTCAACACTCATCATCAACGAGGATTGCCTATGAAATTCTAAGATGCTCTAGGCAGAAGATACGCTTAATCGTAGGCTTCATAATTGGGCACTACTATTTCAGAAAACACCTTCATAAAATGGGACAGCAAGACCCTATCTGTAGGATATGTCATACGCAAGAGGAAACGGCCAAGCATATCATTTACGAATGCGAGGCCCTTGCCTTCCCTAGATTAACTTCTTTAGGCATCATCCATACTAGAGTGTTACACCTAGTTTCCATTAAAGGGTTATCGGACTTTATTAATAAAGTGAGTGACCCTGGAAATAGGAAACATTGGGTTTGGAGTTAATAGTACAAAATGCTGATAAAAGCAGAGGTGTCCAATGACATACAAACCCAACTCTAAGAAGAAGAAGGTAGTAGACAATATTTATAATTACTAAAAATAGATTTTTCCAATGTTTTAATTTAAAAATGTAATTAATATAAATAACTTAAAACTTTTTCGAATCATTGATTAGAATATAGAAACTAATCTCATATGACTGAGAGTCAATGTTTATGAATGCTAAAAGAATAATAGTTTAAAATTAAAATTACTTATAAAATTTTCTTATAAAATCTTATAATTTTTTATGAATTTTAAATTTTAATCTTATTTTTATATATTTGAGAGAAATGTTGTTAATTGCTAAGATAATTGATAAATTCACATGCAATTGTAATTCATAGTTTCTTTAAGGATACAATAATTCTCAAGTGTGGATTTTTAATATTGTCTTGGAATTTGTTTTCATTTAATGTAAAGGTATGCATAAAATTAAAAGGATTAAATAAATGGATTAGAGTTAAATAATAAAGAAATTATTAGAAAAAATATATTTCATGGGGCATTTATTTACATTTTTATTTTTTGAATTAGCTTCAGAATAAGATACATATTGAATAGTAAACTAAAGTAATGAGTATCCATTGTTTTAGGAAATAACCGATAGTATAATGTAGTACAGATATTTGTAAACTCACTGTAGATTGATTTACATTAGATCTGTCATGAATTTAATGATATCATAAAAATCTGACGTAAATTTTTACATTATTTACACCTTTCCTTTAGTTCAACCAATCTGTTTTTTAATATATTTTAAGCATCCAAAATTCATTTCTATTTTAATATTGAGAGAGTAAATAAGAAATTATAATACAAAATTTAAATAATACTGACTGCATGGAGTATTTCAGAAAGAAAACTTTACACTCCATTATTATATAGCTTGTGATTGGGATTGAAATCCCCTGATTAATAGAAGAATTCGTGTAATTAAAATTTTTTTAGCCACTCTACCAAGCAGTAAATGACCATGCATGTTAAGTATGCAGGGCGATTGATGTCACTTCAGAAAACTTATGTATTACTTGATATTAATTTTAAAATTACGAAATGTTTCGCTTCAGTGGAACATATCCGTTAATCTGTTTCTTTCATCGCAGGACCCCTTTTACGTCTTTGTGTTTCAGCTTTTTAAGCTAAATCTAACTGCTACTGCAAGATTGGTTGACATTGTGGTAAATGATGCTACTTGCTTAGTTAGAGAATAAGAGCTTCGATACCTAACCAATCATGATGCTAAGAGGGCATATACAGGGTGATCTTTTTTAAAGTGACAGTGCTTTGGAGCGACCTGTAGTGCGATCTAGATTGCCGAAATGGCACCAAACTTGGTATTTAGACTAATCAAGACACGGGAAAAAGGATTCCGGAAAAAATTTTGGTCCCAAAATTCACCGCTAGGGCATTTTATGGCGCTTTACGATGTATAAAATGTGAGAAAAGAAAAATACTAACTCATACAATCATACAGTTAAATTATTAATGTTTATTTATTATATTAACTTTCCCGGTGAGGAATTAGACCACATTCCATGTGAGCACCGTTCTCGGAAATAACAACTGTGCATTCTGGGCATCAACGTTCTATACAGCCTAACGTAACGTATCACGAGGAATATTTCGCACTGTCTTTATTATGTTATCCTTTAGAATAGACAAATTTGATACTCCACCAACATAAACGCACGTTCCGGTAACGTGAGAGACATGGACCACTGGAGCTCGTTTACTTCAGCTGAGATTATTTGTCGGAGCTGTCTACTACTTGCTTTTATAGCCACTATTACTGGCACTGTCGTCGCACAATAATTGCATTTTGTTTGCTTTGATACCCGTGTTTTATGCCAATTCTCTATTATTGTAAGCGACAGCAGTGCCATAGAATGATCTAGCTGTGACTATTGGAACTAAAACTTTTTTACGGATTCTTTTGTCCATGTTTTGCTTAGTCTAAATACCACGTTTGGTGTCATTTCGGCTATTAGATCGCGCTACAGGACGCTCCAAACACTGTCACTTTAAAAAAATCACCCTGTACATAATGAATAGTATATCTTCTGTAACGTCACAGTTATTGCTTGCAAAATCCCAAGATAATTCCAGAATTTTAATGGAATTTAACACCCTTTGCAGATGTGAAATATATTAATTTTTCCATGTTTGAATCCCAGGAACTACGCAGTACCAAAGACAACCTACTTGTGGTAATTCTGGGATAATGTGAAAGAAGCAAACAGGATTTGTGAAGGGATATTAAGTCCTCCATGGCAAATTTAATTCTTCAAAATAAATTGGAATCACCTGGTGAAGGGTAAGGCGCATTCATAGAATTTATTTCCTCTTCATCCTTTCTGATTGGAATCGGTTGAGTGTATGGTAATATGAGTCGAGGAATGACCTCAGAAAAAGGTTGTGAAGGTTATCGGAGATTCCGAGAGAGTCCCTGATTAGACAAGTCCAAGCGAACGAAAGAGAAGAGTGAGCGGCTTTTATCTCCTAATCACGGAGATTGACGTCATACATAGAGTCTGAATACCCCGAGCCTCCCGTACTCTCTGGAGAGGATCTTCGACATTAAAGAGCATGGGTTCCCAAACTGTTTTCTCGTGCACCACTTTGAAAGTTTTACTTCTTTCGGTTGACCCCCTGTTGCTAACAAAAAGTACCTAGGTACTAACAAAAACTACTTAATCAAAAAAGTACATAGGTACCTAAAATTTAATATTCCTTGGCTTTTTGTTCTTTTTTATAGAAGTTTAGAATAATCTCTAGTATTTATATAATTTTTACTACATAACTACCTACTACACTCAAGTAGTAAAACAAATATAATATCATTGATAAATTATTTTTATCTTTGATAAATATGTAAAATAAAAATTTGTATAACAAATAGGCAGATATTTATTTTTTCCGGCACTGCAAACACTGACATCGATTAACTCACAGTCACACTTTTATGTTTAAAATCCCGGAAACAAATGAGTGACGTTTTATTCTTGTAGTCGCATTTCATCCCTTTGCTGGTCTAAACAAGCATCCCGGACGAGCGGGCGCACGGGCGGCACTTTGCAAGTCTCGACATGTGATGTACACTCTTGTACTATTATCTATAATTCTATTCAATTTTGTGTTTGAATTGAGTCTCGAAAATTTTGAGTGCCTACCTAGTGAATGATGCTACCTGCATACGTTGATAGGTAAATCCAAGCCAAAATTTTTGTTCCCTATTATGAAAACCAGAAAATGTTTTCGTGGATCCCCACTTACAACTTGTGAACCCCTGTTTTCTTTTCATGTCTACGTGGACCCTCGTGTGGACTCCTATGGACCCCTGGGGGTCCACTTCAACCACTTTGGGAATCTGTGTTATAGAGGGACTTCCCGAGACTTTTCTGGAGTGCAGAATTTAGAAGTGTTTTCTAGAATCTGTGAGGAGCTGCCCCCGACCGAAAGGGTTGCGAAACATTCCAGAATTTGAGAATTTCATAAAATTTCTTAGAGCCTATACAACTTATGAAAGTTCCTTATAAATTATCCTGTAAAATAAATACTTAGTCAAGAATATTAAATTGCGTGAGCCTGACTCCTTGGCGGCCCTAGCATACCTATAGTTCAGTCTACCCACACTGAGTATGGTACACTTCTAATACCCATCCACGTGCAATTGACATATTTTAGACAACTTAATCTTTAAAAATTCCCACTCATAAATCAGAAAGGAGAAGTTATTCAAATTTACGTAACTTTATGTCGGGAAACTATGTTTTTGTCTAATCGGAATTGAGCCTATTGGTTTTAAGTGACAAAAAGAAATCTTTTTTTAATATGATTAAAAAAGTTTTTGACATCAATAAAGATTTACTGATAACTTATGAAACAAATTGAATAAAATGTTTGGGTGAATAAAAACTTTCTTCTTATATTTTTATTTTTAATAGGAACATAATATATTTAAATGTGTGTATATAAATTACTTTGTAAGAGATAATATTTTGTTACGGATATGATACAATTCACAATATTTTCAGAATTTATGTAGGCAAGGAATTCGGTAAAATATAAAAATTTACTAACATAAAATATAAAAATAGATATATTGATATAAAAAGTCTATATAAATTTATTTAAAATTAAAAACATATTAAAAGGAGAATTCATTAAAATTTATTTTATCAACACTATTTATTTAATGTAAAATAAAGGTAATTATATCTTTGATTAATACTGAAAGATGTTAATACTCCAAGAAAATATCAATCAACAAATAATTACTTAAATCAGAGCCGATTTTTGTAAGTACTCACTTTTGTTTGCGGTCATTAATATTTTTAAGCAGTGTTAGGTGAAGTGAGTTGGTAGTATAAAAATTAATAATTAATATATATATATATATATATATATATATATATATATATATTTATTTATTTATTTATTTTTATATTTTACAGTATGTACTGATTGGAATTTATAAGATTGCAATTTTATAAGCGTTTAAATATTTTAAGAATTTTTTGATGAAAATAATATTGGTATCATTTGGATTAATTTTTCATGATATTATATTTATTTTTTAAATTAATGCAACTAACAGCATTCACAATTAGTTACATTAAATTATTTTAAAATTTTTAGAAAATCTTATAATTTGAATAATTACCTTATAGTTTGATAATTAAATTATTTGATTTCTATATAAGTTTGATAATTCATCAACATATTGTGTTTTAAGCAATTAGTATTAATGTAACTAATTAAGTTTACAATTATATTATATGGCTTACAAAATGTATAACTTGAGTTTGTTTACATGCAATAATTTGTTAATTTAGCAGTTATTTTATTAATCTAAAACATTTTTATTTTAAAAGTTGTTTATATATTTTATGTTAACATTAACATTAATTTGTTTTTTTACATTAATTTGTTTTATAGTTGATAAAACTTTGTACACAGAAAAACGAAATTATATTATGAAAGTGTAAAATATTATTGAGAGAGAGAGAGAATGTAAAAGAAATGAAATAATCAAAATGAGAGAATTTTATTATTAATTTTACAATATTTTGAGCATCATATTTATCTTGATAATTATAATTATTATTTATCTTGAGCAGTCTATGAAAATTAAAATGTAGTAAAAGATTATTTAGAAATTATTAATTAATATGTTTAACTGGATTAATTTAAATATGTTTTTTCTCCGACTTGACTTCGCTTTTCATGGTATAAATATTTCATTATAAATTATTTTCATTTAAATTAATCGTTATAAAGCCCATACAATAATTAAAAATAAATTTTTATCAAATAATGTAACTGAATATAAATTCAAGCTTATTTCATAAACTGAAATTTATAATGAAATATAGTTTAACGTTTTAATCAATATTTCTAACTATAACTGATTAAGTTTAAATCATAAAATAATTCACTTCAAATTATTATTTTAAATGCCATGCAAGAAATATTCTGTTATCATTTGTATTATAATAACTATTAAATGAATAAAGTATTATTTTATTGAATATTATTTTAATAATATACTTCTTTAACTCATTCTCTATCTCCCTCTTATAAACTTAACATGATTATTGTAAGCTGATATGGAAAATTTATCTTCTTTGTGGAGTTATGTTTTCAAACAACAATGTAACATTTACAGTTACGACTAAGAAATTATTAATGATGTTATCCTCATTATTAATTTCTTAGTCGTTACTGTAAATGATAAAATAATAATTCGTTATTTATCACAATAATAATAATATATTAATTATTATTAGTGTGATAAATAATAAATATAGTCATTATTTATCATAATAATAAAGATACTCATTATTTATCACAATAATAATAATATATTCATTAATTATTATTATTGTGATAAATAAAAAATAATAAATATAGTCATTATTCATCATAATAATATTCATTATTTATCACAGAACTATCAAATAGGGCATATTCTAGAAATACCGCAAAGTTTCAAGTAAATATAATAGTTTTGATTCAAAGGAAGTAGTCTCAAAAAATTTATAAAAATCTCTTTTGTAATATTTTTCTAGAGTAAAACTGCAATTTTTGGTTTTTAAATTTTTTTAATATGGTGAACCATTTGTTATGCTTCAGAAAATAGTCCCTTTAAGGATGAAGTTAACATGCAAAATTAATTAATTGATACACTGAACTCAATTTATTCATAAACAATTAAAATATAAAGTATACAGTTTGTTAGACATACATAGATTGAAATATTTCAATATGAATAAACCATGTTTTTTTAGTAAAACTTTTCTATTTGTTGAAGCTTAAGTCACTTGAATTGTTGCTCCAGATTGTAATGTGATGCATTATATCTCCAGTCTATCAATCAAAAGGTCAATGGACTCTCTATAACGAATTATTTCCTTGTTTTCTCAGAAACAAAAAATCTTCTGGTGCGATCAATACTTAAGAGGCTAGAAGCACTTCCTTGATATGGAAATTTACATTTATGCTCGGATAAAAGCATGAGTTATTCATTGTCGAATAATGATTCAAATTTTGTTGGTATCAAGTGATTACAAAAGAAGTAAAACTTGGCTTATTGGATTAAAGTCAATTAATTATAAAATAATCGAAACATTTTTTTTAAAAATTTTCTTAAGTTGCTCAGTTTCTTATTAGTTTATTTAAATTGTTTATATATTATGAGTCGCCGCCTACCCTATCTAGTGGCCAGAGTGCCTGGCTGTGGATAGGGAGGTCCTGAGTTCGAATCCCAGTTCAGGCATGGAAACTTTCTCTGTCTATCCTGTCTTTGTCCTTTCTGTGTATGAATGAGTTGTGAATGGTTGCCTACCCTTTAAACGGGTACCTATGGCATGTGTGAACTGAGGAAGTCGGACTCCACACCAAAATAGGGTTCAGTTGGAAAAGTGGAGCAGCGCACCCCATATTGTCAGCCTAGCTGGCACAAGACAACAACAACAATATATTATGAGTCTTTTATTTTCCTAATTTTTTAGTTTTGCATTTAAATGTAAAGGCTGTTAAATGTTAAGAAATTTATTAACTAGATTGAATAAATTGTTTCCATAGATTAATCTTACCTCTTATCCTCAGATGTAAATAATATAGTTAGAGATTATTTATGCAATTCATTGTAGTAAATTTTATATTCAGTATGTTGATAATCGCTTATTATATAATTCATTGTTGGTCTCTTTTTCTGAATAAATGATTACTGAGTGCTAGGAAAATTCAACAAGTAAAAAAATTGATCAATATTTGGTAAATATCTCTGTTTTTTATGAATGAGCTTACAATCACCGATGGATTGGGGTTCAACCCAATAAGCGTAATGGTGAAGATAATCTGCATGCTAGACTTCATTTTAAGTACTTTAAATGTGTGAAAAAGTACAAGCCTTATTACTATTTCTTTTGTTAAGTTCTGCAACAGACGTAATAAAAAAGAGAAACTGATCAGTCTTATTTGAGGAAACTAAAATGCTTAGAGTGAGTTTTAAAGGCATTGATTTGGAAAACTTAATGGAAAATATTTGTAACTTGGACTGTTTTTTCTTTCTGTTCTATCTAATTGCATTCTCACTCAATCGATGATGATGTCGTGTTTATGGAGTACGTGTAAAAACCCTAAATGTCCCCGAAGCTGTCGAAGACAGATATCTTTATCTGTAAAAAGAAACTCCACAGGATCCTCTATGCTTCTGTTAAAAAGCTTGACCAGCATTGCTGGCCAGTTGGAAATGTGATATGGAGACAGTTGGGAGTTACCCGGGCACGGAGGATAAAGTCTGGTGCAGCTGCCACTCAATTAATATTTTAGGAAGCTATATTAAATATAAACCTGTGAAGAAATTCATGAATTATTTACAAAAGCAGTTCGTCACAGTATGTAACTCAATGAAGATCCTCTATAATAGGTAACTGACAACACATCTTCTGAACTTTCTTTACATTTCTAAATTATAATATATGAATATAAGTAGTTAAGGTGACACTTATAATAAAATCCTCATTCAACCTTCTCATTGTAGAACAGTTAAAAATAGGTAATATTTTTCTTTACAACGGCGGGTACTTGGTTGACGAACCCTATGCCACAACAAGGCCAGCAACTGCTACTCATTTGTCGTTACCCAGCGGGCACCTGTCAACCAAGTCACGGAGGCGAGTAGAGTTACCCACGCCATACCACCACAAACCTGTTTATAGGGTGAGCCACATTCATACAACAACACAGAAGAAAGGACAGAGAAACGCAGAGATAACAATGAAAGAATGTAAAATCCATGCCCAATTGGGATTCGAACCCGGGACCCACAGCTCAGGAGTCAAGAACCACTCAGCCATCGGTCGGCCAAATAGATAATATAATACATCAGAAATGAGGATATTAGAATATATATAATTCATGCGAGAGCATTATTTTAAAATTAAATAAATTGAATTTACTGAGTTCTCGAGACGGTTAATAATTCCAATTTCTTATTCATTTAAATTACGCATTTTCGAGTTATACGTAAGAAGGTCATATACGTGCTTAAATAATTACTTTAAAAACAGTTTTAAATTTCTTGCATAAGAATTAATCCTAAAATATAATTTATGTAGTGAAAATGTGCCTATTTTGAACTTTTTTATATAAAGAATATAAAATCAAACATTATATAATTATCAGATAAACAAACAAATAGAACTTTTTAATGAATAAATTAATTTTGCAAATATTATTACTGAATTTTTAAATCTTGTGCAAAATTAATCATTGTTATATGACGAAAAATTCTTTCATCAGTTTCAAATTCGAATTAAATATATTATTTAAATTGCGTTACTCATTTATAATAAAAATAGTGAAACTTAATCGTAATAATAATATAATGACAAATATAAAAGTGCACAGTTTTGTGAAATGCATAATTTAAATTCTAATGACTTTTAAAGTTGGATATAAGATTTCTATTTTGTAATCACAAAATACTATAATAACCATATTATCATAGTATAATAAATCAAATGAAATTTTATTTTAAAATAGAGAATATGTTAGAGTAAAATTTATTTCTGCAGAAGTTCTGAAATCCGCTGAAAGGAGGAGAAACTTCAGGCTAGAAAAAATGTTAGAAATCCAGTCAAGAAATAATTTCAGTCTTTAATTATTTAAATTATATCAAAAAATGTTACTCCATGAACTAATATTGAGTGCGATTTTCAATCAACATACATAGAGAGAAAAAGAGAGGGATTTAATTAATGTAAATCATTTAAATTTGTGAATTTAATCGTATAAAAGCAAGTTTAAATTTTTTTTATTGAAAATGTTGAGTGGATGAGGTATTTAATTAATCATAATATGCAAAAATTAACCATAGAACAACAGACAAAATAACAATGAATGCAAATTAGTTTGTTCTTCTATGTAGTTCCACATAACCACTAAAAAATGGTGATTTTTTTCAAATTTACAATAATAATAAATTACATAATAATTTAATAAATATGAAAATAAAAATAATAAAAAAGTAATAAATAATTGATATTATTAATAATTGTTATGTGTTTTTTAGTGTTGGTCTTAAATTTAAATTTTTAATTAGTGAACTCTATTGAGGTGGGGAGTGTGAGGGAAAAAGAGGTTGAATAGAGGGCGCTGTCGTCTCCTATTATGCATGATTTCATTGTACTTTGGATTTTGTTTTGATTGAGGGAGGAAGTTCACTTATTTTTTCGAAGGAATTTTGAGTTCCTTTAGATTTCTTGAATGTAATTCATTATTTTAAATATATGTGTAATTGTTCAATGTGTGTACCTTTTGTGTTTATTAAAATTGTTTTTGTTTATAATATATGATCTCTTTTTTACTTTCCCGAGCCGTGTTTTGAATGCACTTATTCGATTTTAGATAATATTTAGGTTATAGATTTTATATAAATTTTTTATAGTATTTACTGATTTAATTTTTTAAATAAATGCATATATAGTAGACAAAGAAAATAATTATTTCCCTTTATCAGTAGTTTATATAATTAAAAAAACTTTGCTGTTTTTCATAAATTACATTCAAATTTATAATTTCCAGTTATTATCAATAAAGTGTAATCAAAAATTAAAACAGATGATTAAACTGATCAATTGCTTACGTATTGCGATTTCTGCGTCTGCGCTAAGCATTACAAATTTCACTTTGTCTAATTTATTGATATAGAAAATTGATTAATGTTATTATAATTGTAAGCGTTTACTTAGAATATCCAAATGAGATATTTAATTACTGCACATGCAACGGTCGATGATAATTAAGCACTGATTAGATGTATGAGAACAATACCAGTACCAAATAGGACATAGAAGTAATCAGAATTATGAGATAATAACTTTACACTATACAAAAGTAAGGATTTTTCCTGATTTTCGCAGTTCATAAAACATTGTACAAATAAAATGGGATTTGTATGCGTTTTCATTAATTTAGGAATTTTTTACCAAATACAAATTTAGTTGTTTAAGAAACAGATTTCTTATTGGTATATTTATCTTAAAAGTTACTCATTTAATTGTTCAAAATGTCCATAATCATTGTATTTCTTAACCAGTTCATCAGATACTTTTTCAGTTGAAAAAAGTTAAAATTAAGAAAATTCTCATGTAAGCTAATTTTTTAGAAGTGATATTTTTACAAAATAAAAAATCTTATAGATTGATTTACATCATTTTATTATAATATGTTAAATGTTTATCCTATTTGAATGCTAGAAAATTCAATCGCATAATGTTAAAATTAATAAATTCATTTCTTTTAAAAAGTTTCCTAGTTTGAAAAATATTTAGGAATAAAACATATCGAATAAAATTATATAGTAAATTGTCTGATGCTACACAGAATATTTGAAATATTTTTTGCACAGAATATAAGTGATAATACAATATATAAGTGGGTTTCCATTCGACAATATCAATGTAATATTTTACTACAATAAAATTAAATATTTGTATATGTTTGTGCAATTAAATTTTCATTTCAACAGATTTTTTAAAAGGAATATATTTTAAATGGAAATATTTTTATACAATTAATAGAAAGTAAAATTGCTTATAATTTTCAAAACTTACAATTTGATTAACAAATACAAATTTCATATATGTATTCTATATTACTCCCACCTACAAATTTTTTATCAGTCCTAAATTTCTCATTAGAAATTTTCTTTTTATACCGCAGTCATAAACTTCAATTTTTCATATATTCATCACAAAAAGTTATTATATATTAAATTCTTTCATTGTATATCATTAAAAATTGAGAATTTTTGTCAATGTAATCAAGAAATTCCGATAAAATAGCTTCTAATAAATATTATTTAGTAGAATTTGTGAATTTTTTATGTCGAAAAAATTTTTCATAATTAATTCCAGTAAAAAGTCATAAATTAAATAAATTTTGTTATATTTTAATTTTTTAATTCAAAATCTGCATTGAAACACTGCATACGGTTTTGGAAATAACAGCCGAAATAAATTCCATTGAAAATGAAATGTCCCACCTGTTTGAGAAATAATTAATCAATGTTTGAAGTTGCTATTGGGAATGTAGATTTGGGTGCATGAAACTGTCAGTTCCGAAATTTCCTGATTCATTGATTCTTAGAATAAAAGACAGGCTTTTATTTCCATATTTCATTGATAAATTTAAGAAAATCAATGAAGGTATTTGTGAAATATAGCATGTTTTCAACATATCTCACCAAATACTTCAACTTTCAATTTCAGCGTTACTAAATTGATTTAATTTTGTCTCCTTAAATTTTTGTCAGATCGTTAAAACTAAATATACTTCAAGTATTGTGTGTCAATTAAATTCAAATTCATTCATCTGGAAATTAAGCTATAAAATGCTTTAACGTAAAAAATAAATCTAATTATAATTAATAATTTTATTATTTCTTGAATATTAGAAATAAACATTTGTAATGATGTAAATAAAGCATTTTTAACTATTCACGAAAGTCAATCAAAATTTAAATTTTAATAATTACAGACTATAATATTTACGAATTTTAAAATAATTTATAAGCTCCAGTGGCTCAGTAGCTTCACGCCGCTTCCCGTAAGCTCAGCAAAGTGAAGCATCATTTGTCGCGGGCAGTGGTTGTGAGGGTGACCACGGTCGTACTTTCCTTCACACGGTTGCTGGAACTCCGCGGATTGGGGACGTGTCCAAGTTAATATGTGACGTCCAAAGTCCTTCCGCTGGTGTTGCGTGGATGTGGAGTGGAAGTTGCCAGCTCAGGTGTGGCCTCGTCACCTGACCATGATTCAAAATTACGAGGCACCTTAAAAAGAGCAAAGTCGTACATTCACCTTCGTGGTGCTCTGATCCAAACGAAAGACGCTGTCTATCGACTTAATTCACACAGCCAAAGGCATAGCGAGCTTGGCTTGTCCAAGTGTCATAAGCAACAACAACAAAATAATTTATGTATTAAAAATCAGTCGATACTTAAACTAGAATATTTTGTGAGAATAGGGTAGTATACATCGGTTTCTCTAGTATTTTAAAACAATTAACAAAAGCGTATTGTGCCCATTTTAGCATATATTTGTAAAGTAAAATAACACCTGCAGATAAATTTCGCAATAATAATAAATCATTTTTTGACAAAATTATAAAGATTATTTGATTATCTTTAGATTTGTTTCCTGTTTGTGTTGTTATTTATATAAAACGATCATCTATTTTAATAAAAAATTACACAATTTATGAAACAAACACAATATTAATACTTCTCAATTTAAGTGCGCATAAGGAGTATACTATGAAAAAATTATTTATGAATTATTATTTGTGAAGTTATAAAGAGGATACTCTGAAAAAGTTATTATTAATAACTTAGTTAACAAGCTTAAATCTAAGTATCCAAAAGAGACATTTCAAAATCAGATGATATACAGGGTGATTCAAACAACGTGGACAAACTTACATGATAGATCAGCTATACAACAAGGATCAAAAATCACATATTAACAGCGGGTCGCAACTGCGATCCGGAGCCGCTACAGGGCATCTAAAAAAATACATAACACAAAAGAGAAGAATGAAGCTTTTCATCCGCCCACATATGGAGGTTGTGAAAGTTCATCACACCCTCTAATGAGAAGGGCAGCCTCATCAGTGAAGAGAACACTTGCTGCGAAGTCGGTCTGCATCATTTTCGTGCAAACCACCGCGCAAAATCCATACGTTTGCTGTAGTCTCCTGTGATCCATACCTGGACGCGTTGTAAATGATATGATGTAGTCCTTCGTCATGTGCAATGCGCCAGACGGTAGATTGGGGATATAGTCAGCCGATACAACTCGTGTACTTGTTGAAGGATTACGCTCCAGTTCTTGGACAACCCTTTCTTCAGCATCAACCGTCTGAGTTGTTCGTTGGCGACCAGTATCCAGCTTGTGCACGTCGAACGAGCCGGTTTCACACAATCGTCGATGCAGAGTGGCAAAAGAATGAGCGGCTAGGCAACTGTCTACCAGGATATTTTGCACCATACATCTTCGCAAGGCTTCTCGTCCATTACATTTGGCCATGCCGTAAACAAGTGCATGTTGTGCTAGCCTCTGCGGTGTGGCAGCCATAATACACCCAACGCATCCACGGTTCGAATGAAGACAATCTCCGTTTGCTCAAGTCGTGTTTGTTTAGTACGCCCTCTCGTGACTCCCAGCGCCTCTACAGGCGTTTGCGACCCACGGTTCATATGCGATTTTTGATCCTTGTTGTATGACTGATCTACCATGTAAGTTTGTCCACGTTGTTTTGAATCACCCCGCAGATGAATATAATATTTACAGTCAACGTTGTTAACACTTATTATTTTTACAATTATATTACTTAATATATTTATCACATTAGATGCCGAGCTGGCTGCCGAATGGTTAGCGCCCTTGCCTTCGGTTCAACAGTTCATGGGTTCGAATCCCACTATAGACATGGTTGTTTGTAGTGTTTCGGAAATCACTTTAAACTCTAGGTCCCCGTCTAATTAGCTCTCGTGTGCAAAAAATGACCGTTGAGTGACAAACAAACAAAACTTATCACATTTGATATAATAGATTAGTGTCAATTTATTAACAAGTATTGTTAGCATGCAACGCAGTTATATTACTTACGCATTGCAATAAATATATGCTTCTTAAATCGTATACGATTTTATTTAGCTAAATTTCTAATAAGTACTTTACTGAATTTCATTGTCTCATTCTCATCTTCAATTAATATTTTTTTATTCCAAAATATTATCAAATAGGTTTTTATTTTTATGAGAAGTGTTACTATTTCAGCTGAGTTCTTCATAACAAAACTTTAATGAAATTTGTCTACAACTTTTTATGAAATTTTGCGTATTTTTCAAAAATACTTTTTTTAAATACAATAATAATTTACTCCAAAATAGATTTGATTATAAACATATAATTTAAGGTCAAAAGTAATGTTTTAATTCTTCGTTACAATTGAGAAATATTTTCCCTTCTTTAAAACTTAATAATAAGATTTTGCAGATAAAGTCATGTATTTTAAAATAATGCAAAATATTTGTAAAATGTTTACCTTAAGCAAGAAAAAAGGCAAAGAATCTTGATAAACGTTTTAGAATTGATTTCATTTAAACAAGTTCTGCATGAGTTCGCTCGTCAAAAGCAACTATCATCAATTTGCATTTACAATGATTCAAGTCCCTATTCTTCAAAATATTAAAACTTTTCGCAAACTACCTGATGAAATTATCCTAAACTATAGAGTAATAAAAACTTTCGAAGCGCTTGTAAACATTTAATTCTTCAAACCGAAATACAGGATAAAATTTCTGCATTTTCTATTAATAAGTAATTGAGTTATGTGCATAATAAAATTAATACTTTTCCAGTTTTTCAGAAATATAACTTCAATTTATATGAATACAAAATATAATGATTGAAGAACAGAATTATAATGGAACAGAACGAACAATGAAATTGTAAGATTTCCTTTTATATTATAAATATAAATTAAATGTCAAATTTTGATTAAAATCAGATTATGTGATCTCAAAATCTAACAATTACAACCAGAAAAATATTTATGGTACTAATGAAATTTGCAACTATTCTTAATTAGATAATTTTCTGTGAAAATTATAACATTAAATTATTAAATACTTAATATTGTAAAAATTATAGATTAATTAAGTTACAGTTTTAACATTGCGATGCAAAATTATGCTATAATATTATTTTTTATTTAATACATTTCTGCACTTTATTTATTACAAAATTGATTTGAGATTTAATCTATAAATCTCGAAACATTTGAGAAAATAAAAAGTTTAAATTAAAACATTTTTATTAAATAATATAATTATTTTTATGAACTTATTTTTATTAATTAATGTTTTTAGAAAATTATAAGGATGAAAATAATAAAGTTTAGCAACTTTATATTGCTTATTGTATTAACCTTGTATTTAAAGCATCACCTTATATTTGATTTGTAAGTATTGCTTCAAAATAGTAAGACTCGATTACTCATTTTACAATTTAGTTTTATTTTCAATATGAGAATATATATAAAGTAATCAACAATGACAAAAATGTATTAATGTATTACATGATACAATTAATTAGATATAGAAATCGCAATAGCTGTTGTGTGTGTGTCACAATTGCTTTTCAAATAAATCCTAAATTTCCAATATTTATATTTATTTCTGTTAAAACTTTAAATGGTTTTTGAGTTTGGCAGCATAATTCCTTAAATCAAGCTTCATAATTTACGCTGAAGCACTTATATTTTTCAATATATTTTATTAAATCTTTGCTATTTATTTTTAAAATTTAAATAGGTTTTGATCTATATACTTCAGATACTTTCACAAAATTTTTATATATGCATTCTTTTGTTACTGATGCAAATTATTCAAGGGTCATTTACTAATTTTTAAATAATATGACCTTGATATATATATATATATATATGACTAAATATGAAATTTTTATAAACAAACTCTTTTAAAAGCCAGTTTCTGTATAACTGAGCAAGAAGTAGGAAATTAGCATGAAAAAATTAAAAATCATACCAAGAAAATTTTCAGGTAAGAGTAAATTTTCTATCTATAAAAATAATAAAAACACAATTCGTTAACATTAGTTTTTATGATCTGAATTTCATATTTCAAGCTGATAAGAGCATGATTTTTATTGAAAGTGTTATACTTTTTATTGCTTTCGATACAAAATAATTTCATTTAATATAACTTAGAAATTTTAGATTAATTAAAAATGTAAGCTTCAGAGATGTGTTTATACACTTTATGAAAATTGTAAATAGTGATAAGAAAAACGTTTCAAATACAATAGTTAAATAATACTAAATTGTTGTTAATTTTGTCAATGCGATAATTTAAAAAATAAATTAAAAAAAATTATGAACGTTTAGTAAATAAGGTTCTGACATAGTTTCAGCTAATTATTTTAAATGAATCATTTAAGGAAATTCTTTCAGGGAATCTTTCGGTAGCATCTTTCCTGCCTATCAAAATATATGATTTTCATCAAAATATGTGGCTTTTATATCCTTCATTGGTAATTAAACTTTGAAACAAAATTTTCTGCTAATTTCTTAATATTTCATGCGAGAATTTTAACTAAAGTTGTTTAAGTATAATTGAAAATGGAACAAAATATAAGTGATCACCTTAAACTTCAATTTAAAGTTAATCTTATCGTAAACAAGGAATTGGTCTTAAGATTTGAAAGAGATTGTTAACAAATATTATAACTATTAACTTAACTTATACTTCTACTAATTAATGGAATTTTTTAAAATTTAAATCGTCTTTTCTGATCTATATTAACCATAAAGCGAATGTTTGATATTGCCTTTTTCCTTCTTTTCTGTTCTACTGTCCATGTGTTGAGGGCTTGAATCAATGGAAAACGGCTTCTCAAAACGAATCTTTGGTCTTTATATAAGAAATCGTTTTATTAATAAAATGAACTTCGACAATATTATCAGACATTTGTTGGTGAGCTTCGCCTTGTTTGCTGCCTCTCGAAGAATGCGATTTGAAGGCAGGCAGCAAATTCGTCTACAAGTCGGACTTACCACGCCGTCTCAGTTTGATGCCATAATAAATTACGTGTGACGTAGATGAAACGTTATCTAACGTCATATCTATTTTAAACCAATGAGAATAGTAATAAAGTTTTTTTCCAACGGCGGGCACTTGAGGGTTGAACCCTATGTCACAACAAGGCCAGAAACTGCTACTCATTTGTCGTTACCCAGCGGGCACCTGTGAACCAAGTCACGGAGGCGAGTAGCGATGCCCGCGCCATACCACTACAAACCTGTTTATACGGTGGGCCACATTCATACACCATCACAGAAGAAAGGACAGAGAAAGAAAGTAACATCCATGCCCGAACCGGGATTTGAACCCAGGACTCGCAGCTCAGGAGTCAGGATCGCTAACCACTCAGCCATCGGTCGGCTTGTAATAGATGTAACCATGATTTCTAGTGGAACGAAAAAACTACTACTTTATGGTTAATAAATTGACTATTAGCGATATTTTTAAATATAAAAATTTTATTTTTAATATTTTCATTTATTTCACTATTTCTTTATTTTCTACGGGAAACAACCACTAAGCAATGAAAAATTTAGACGTAATTTAAAGCATTAAGGAACTAAATAACATTTTGAATGTGATCGAATTTCATCTACTCATAGCAATAAATTGCATTGGAAGTTAAGAAGGATAATTTTGTTCTTTACTTGACTTACTACTGATTGACCCGTCACGTGCTTCAGTATAGTGTAATGGCAAATGATCACTTTCACAATGGCAAGTTGAAAAGCTTCGAAGGGTTAATGTTCTTCAGAAGGGAAAGATCTTTGGTTTTACTAGCTGAACCATTTTCCCTCTGCAAATTGTGTTCTATGTTTGATATCAAATAATAGGGGTCTTAGCTTTAATGTCTACTAAATCAGTAGGCATATTTCATGAGTGAAAATAAATCAGTGTTTAAATGAATTACGAAGTTTCTTTAACATTTTAAAATTATGAATCAATTATTCGGATTTAATTTTTTTTCAGTTCTTTATAAAAAAATTTCATTTTAAAAATTGACATAAAATTAACTTTTATCACTTTAATAGCGGTCTGTTTCGCCACCCAACTTGTCTAGTGGTCAGCGTGCCTGACTGTGGATAGGGAGGTCCTGGGTTCGAATCCCGGTGCAGGGATGTACTTTCTCTCTCTCTATCTTGTCTTTGTCCTTTCCTTGTATGAATGGGTTGTGAATGGTTGCCTACCCTATAAACGGTTACCCATGGCATGTGTGTACTGAGGAAGTCACACTTCACACCAAAATAGGGTTCAGTTGGAAAAGTGGTGCAGCGCACCCCACAATGTCAGCCTAGCTGGCACACAACAACAGCAGTGGTCTGTTGTCGCCAAATAAAAATTTATACATTGATTTCGGTGAAAAAGATTGGTAAAAGGCTTTCATATTGTTGGTGCTGTGATTCAAAAAAAAATGTCGATACTTGGTTTTTACGATGCTCTTATCAAAAATCTGATTTATACCACAAAATTAAGTTTTAAATATAGATCAGTTATAACCAAATTGTATGGGATTTTGAAGGCTTAAAAATTTTCTTTTTATTTATAAAGTTATCAAACATGTGAATTTAGGTTCTAATGCATTTCTTATCAGTGATACACTAGGGAAAGTGTAAATACGTATGATACAATTCATAAAAATACTTTCTTTTAAAAAAGTAATTAAACATTTTTTTTAAGATGCGAGAATGTTCAAAAGTAAGATGTAATGACATAAATATTTTCCCACTAATCGCAAAAGTTACACATGGATAAAAATGTTTAAAAATCCTACAATTCCGCCCTTAAAATAAGAAAAGTGAGTAAGTGTATCACTTATATTAATTACGTCGCTGTATAAACAATTTTATAGTAGGATCAAATATGCGTTAAATAATACTATTTTATATGTAAATAATTAAATGTAATGTTAAATGTGCATAAATAAATTACAAATATTGTAATTAAAGCTTCGAGACAATACATAGCTTTTGTCTTAAGAGACCAACATCATGGTAGACATTTCATTTCATTCTCTGTAACTGGTCTCAGTACAAACCCAGAAAAATTTAGGTGGGAAAGCAGAATGAAGATTTCATGCATATAGATAAAAAATTCATATATTTCAGTTATTTACTAACATATTTTAACAATTGGAAACATACATAATTTCAGTTTTTTGAGGGAAATGTTCTCGAATTTGAGTAAAAACGTTTGTAATATTTTAATATTGATTATATGTTGTTCTGTTTCAGACTTGAAGATATTTTAATATTTATAAAAATGTCAAATGATATACATTTGTTACAAGAAAATATTAAGTATTTTTTTACAATTTTATACCAAAAAATAAAATATGAAGTATTCATGTTGTTTAATTTCAAGCGGAGGAAAACGAAAATAACATTTAGATAATATAAAAATAATCTAGATAATATAAAAAAGCTAGATAATATAAAGACGACGGGATGCCGTTAGAAACTTAAAGATTAATTTGAATTGCAAAGTGGATTTAGAACAATTTTCAAAATTAAGAAAAATACTGAGCAAAAGAATATTATTAACGATAAGCTATAAGTAAAGGAAAAATTAAATGACGTCATTAGAAATTTGGAGAAAATCAAATAGTTTAAAAAGAATGAAAATGCTTTAATACTTTTTAAGTTGAAAAAATTTTGCTGTAATTGAGGTAACCCATATGTTTATATTACTAATAAATATATTAAGTAAAAAACTTAAAATTACCTATACATATATTATATATATATATATATATATATATATATATATATATATATATATATATATATATATATATATATATATATATATATATATATATATATATATATATATATATATATATATAATGTGATCATTTTTAATATTTCGAGTCCTATGAGCATTTGATGGCAAAATAATAAAATTTCATGATTAGTTTTTTTAATTATTATTTTAAAAAAATAACACTCAAAAATTTATAAATAGTCATGCTTGTATGCAAATATATATTTTAAATATTTATTTATTTTATAAATATGTTGACATTGATAATGTATGCTGCCTATTTCTGTTATTTTATATTTAATCAACTTTTTTAATGTTCATTCAAAAATCAAGCAACCAAATGGTTCAAATAAAATAAAAATTTTCATTAATTTTATTTCTTCATTTATATAATTTAAGTATTTACGAATAAATTTGTTATTTAAGCAAATATCAATAAATATTGCGTGTTATATGAGCATTTATATCACTCAATGAAGTAAATAAATTTATGTTTGCTAAGAAACTAAATAAATGATGTTTTCTAAGCAATATATTTTCAAAAATGTAATATGAAAAGTACATTATCTTTAATGAGATATGGAAACTCGTTTTTTTATTATATTTCTTTTTTGAAGTTTCCATTTCTTTTTCTCTGTTCAATCTTGGGAATTGCTCAGAAAACTATAATCTAATAATAATATTATTCAATAAAAACATTTATTAATCTGGGATTATTGAAAAAACATTTCTGGAATATTTTCTGGTTAAAAATTCTTACATATATTACTATTTTACATAAAATAATTTTAACTGGGAAATTTTTATAAAATAGTTTATTTTTATTTTTTCCAATCGTGAAAATCTTTTAGATAAATCATTAATAATTGCTTTGAAATTTTAACCTAGTAAAAAAATTAAAAATAATTTATTTATTCTTAGGAAGTAAGAATTTAATTAAAAAAACACATAACTTTATATACATCATTAAAAAGGATTAGGACAAATATGTTGTTAAAAATGAAATCTTTCCCATAGCAAATTGAATGGCGAATAAATTGTATGGATGCAATTTTGAGCAATAGTTATTGTTGTAATAATGGAATAAAATAATTATTACAACTTCTCTTAAGCTAAAGGACGCATGTTAAATGAAATTTGCTATTAGATTCCTCTAACAAACGCTTTCATTGTTTCATAAAAATTTATTTTATACCGATTAAAATGCATCTGCAAAACTTTATAGTTTAAATACATTATTTCTTTTCAGAAAATATGAAGCAATGCATAAATTGAAATATTAAAATTATGTGTTATATTTAAAATGAAGACTACTTTTTTCTTAATTTACTACTGTAATATATTTTGTAAAAAATTGATGAAAGTAACGTGATAGTTTGAAGATAATTTGATTTTAATAAAAGTGACTACGTTCTAATAGAAAATAAAATCTATAAAAATATAATTATTTGCCACTTCATAAAATTTTAATAAAATAAAGCCAACATTTTAATGTGTGTGTGTGAACTAAATTTATATAAGATATTATTGCATGTATTATGTAAAACACTATATGAAAGTATTATATGCAGCATTTTAATAAATTTTCTAAGGAAAATGTATTAAATAGAATTAAAGCAAAGTGACTAGTTTTTAATGAAAGAAGATTAGATTTTACAAGAACATTAACGATTGTATAACAATATAGATATTTTTACATGTTTTTACTTTTGTAATGATTTTTGTCTATTGAAGCTAAAGAGAATGTTAAAAAATATTCTTTCCCCCCCCCCAATAAAATAATTTTACAATTGTACTCTAAGAAAATACTCTTAACTTCCTGAATGACAAATGTGACAAATGTGAGAGAATTTACTTTAAGCAACAAGAATTTCACAAGAAAGATTTTCACATCACTCACAAAAATGTCTTGAAAAATCAATTAAAGTTATGCTATATTTAATCAGAATTTAATAAATTAACAAATATTCTCACATCAAAAATATATAATTATGTAACTTCAGCGGAAGATTTTTGAGTCAATGTAAATGAAGTTAAAAATTTCCTAAATAAAACAAGCTATTTAAATTTAAGTTCTTAAATTATTTTTAAATCCAAAAAGTTCATTAAATTTAAATATGTAACATTGCAAACTTTCTTCATTAAAAATATGTTTACGAAATATGATTTCTTTAACATAAAATGAAGTTTTAAAAAAAGTACTTTCAAAGTTGCACTCATGACTATATAAATATAACGTAAATAAATTTAGTAATAGATCCCAAACATAAAAAAATATTATCATTATACTGTAAACGCCTATCATCGAAAAATAATATAGTGAATAAACAAGTGTTATTTTTTAAAAGTATGTATCACTTGGTATATATATTACAAAATTACAGAAATATTTTAAACTTATAATCTTTGAATTGATTAGGTGGATAAATATTGTTGTTGTTTACTAATGACACTTGGACAAGCCAAGCTCGCTTTGCCTTGGCTACATGAATTTAAGTCAATTGGGAGCGTCTTTCGTTTTAATCAGAGCACCATGAAGATGAAAGTACGACTTTGCTCTACACACATGCCATAGGTACCCGTTTATAGGGTAGGCAACTATTCACACCTCATTCATACAAGGAAAGGACAAAGACAGGATAGATAGATAGAGAGAGAAAGTACATCCCTGCCCGAACCTGGATTCGAACCCAGGACCTCCCTATCCGCAGTCAGACGCGCTGACCACTAGACAAGTTGGGTGGCGTACAATACTTTAATTTAATTATAAGAAACTTTGTTTCATTATTTATACGCGATGTTTATTTTATGCATTGATATTTCAAACTTCATATCAATCTAGTGATAAAAAAATAATAAATTTTAGCAAAACATCACAAACGTCTAATTATTTTGAATTTATCGTAGGATAATATTTCTCATTTTAATTTTTAACAGGGGAAATCCATTTTTTTTAAATATTAAGAATGCTTTCTAAAAATTTTGGTTTTTCTCTTCCATTTTTACGTATAAACATAAAAGAACAACACACAAAAGCATATAAAAACATATATCTGGAACTATTTCAATCTATTTCTAACGAAGTTGCAGTTTTCAAAATGTTAACAAAAAGGAACTATGTTTTATAACCTAAATTATGTAACACAGCTATTTTTTCAAATATTCAGTGCTCTTAAAAATTCGCCTTGAAATCACAGTTTTCCTCTTGTAACTTTTTTGAGCGGAAGATAAAGTGTTCAATTTTTTCTCTGAAGCATAAACATAGTTTTCTTTTTCCGTATTCAAAGTTTATAACTTTATTTTATCTAAAAGTTGGATACAAGAAGTTCTTTTTGAAATCTTCTGTTGTTACTTTAAGCTATAATCTGGTAAAAATAGTAAATAAACTATTTTATTACTCAACTATCTTAACGTGAGTATTTAGGAAAAGCTCTTGTTAATTACTTTACCGAAATTTACGACTTTACCTACAGAGGATGCTTTTTTGTCAAGCGAATAGCTAGCTGGAAAACAAAGACAGTTAAGAGAATCCATAGTTAGTAGTAAACAATGTGACAAAGAAATTTTCTTAACTATACTTGCTTTCTCATTATTATTATTTGCTTATCGAAGAAATTTTATATAGAACTTAAATAGGAGAAAGAAAAATATTTTTCATTTCATATGTAATCTGAAGATAGTTTCTTAAATTTCAATGTCTGAGTTTTGCTTAATAAAAAGTTCAATATCTTTTTAGTCTTTGTTTCTTTTTACATTATTTTCTTTTTAGTTTTGAACATATATTTCTTAGTCATTTTTAATTTCTTCATGAAATTTTGAACCACATACTTGATAGATAGTCAAATTGCATTAGTATTTAAAACTATGATTCTTAATGGTGATTCATAATAGTCCTATATTTTGTTAAATAAATATCTCTCAAACTGTAATGATTTTCTTCTGTTTTTCATATTTTGCCCCCTAATGATATCTGTTTCTTTTCCAGCATACATTTGAAATGGATGTTTATCACGAAGTATGGCAAAAAATATCTTTCCTTCTTGGTATTTCTTATTGGTTTTTGGATATTATTTTTGCTATAAGATAAGATCTTATATATATATATATATATATATATATATATATATATATATATATATATATGTATATATATATATATATATATACATATATATGTATATATGTATATATATATATATATATATATATATATATATATATATATATATATATATATATATAGATATAGATAAATATATATATATATATTATATATATATATATATATATATTATATATATAGTTATCCATCTTTCTATATTTATTTTAACATGATTTTAAAACTACAACATGTTTGGAGACATTTCATCATTTTCAATGGAATGAAAAATTTGAAATATAGAGAATATTTTTTTTCATTTCAAAATACTCTCTAAAAATCGTTACAACTTCAAATACCCTAATAAAGTATTTGTTAACTTTTAAGACGCATATGGTTACTTGTAAGATATAGCATATTTTTGTTCATTATAGATTTTATTCAAATTTTCCTTTTTTGACATTCTAATAAATGCTTTTGTTTTTCCCCTTCCAATAAAAGTGACAGTTTTTCAATAGATATATGTATAACAAAATGAAAATACTAGTAAATACTCCTAAAAATAAATCAGTTTATTTGATTGAACTGAGATCGAATATGCTTAAACATACATTGCTTGCACAAAAATAGCACAGCATACTAATGCATGCTATGCTATTTTTGCACTCAGCAAAACTGAAAATATTATTTATTTCTTTATTAAAGGAACTTATATTTTCAAACTATAAGATCAAATTAACCAGATTTTTTTCTCTCTATGAACATGCTTGACTTTTTCTAGAAAAAATAGTAACAATTTTTAAAAAAATCTGAAGTATTAAATTAGACATAATTTAATATTTCAGATATTTTTTCAAATTATTTATGCTAACGATCTAAATATAATTACTATGCAATTATATTTGCGTATTTAGTATATATAAAATTTTTATACTTTATAAAATTAAACCAGAGAAATCAAAGAGAAACCTATTAAATTGTGCAATCTGAAAAGTAGTAATTGTTAAGGTACTAATTATAATATAGAGAATGCCTGATTTTAAAATATTTTCCTGAAATTGAAAAGAAATGGAAGCTATAAATGTTATTTTATCAAAGTTTATAGATGAGTTTAAATATTTGTTAAGTATTTGAATGCAAAATTTTAAACTACTCAGACAAATATAAATAAATAATTTCAATCAGTCGAAGACAACCTGAATATATTCATAGGATCAACTTTGAATTTTTTGAAAAAGTTATCATCATTTCATCATTTTTAAAAATAAATCATTTATAAAAATGTCAATAGAAATTATATTACTTGCAACTTCTATTAAAAATATTTTAAGAGAAAATGTTTACTTAATGCTGATTTGATAACTTATTGATAGAAGTAATTTAGGTAATAGAAATGTAAAATTGTTTATTATATAACAGAGATGAATAATTGTGTATTTTCAATTAAAAGAAATTTTTGAAAGTACATGTTTCATTTAAACATAAAAATTTTAACTTTAAGAAAAGTTATTTTCACATTTTTGACAAATTCTCAATGAATAAAAGTACATTTATCCATAGAACTAAATTATCCATTGAATGTATAAAACTAAAACTCAGTATATTTTCTAGACAATAATAATAACAAGTTATCTATCAATGATATGAATAATATTTCGCAGAATAAAATTGTCATTATCTTCTGCTGATCTTTCTATTAAACTTCAGAATAATTACAATTCATTTTGTAATAAATATGAATTGAATAGATTCGAATTAAAGGATACACACACAATTAAAGGATATCTAGTTCTTTTTACATAAACAATAGAAAATAATTTAAAATGACAGGTTAAATTTTTAACAAGCATTTCATTAAAACATGTAAGATGAATTAATAATAATCTTCTTAAATGTTTTCATGATAATCAAAATAAATGAAAATTATGGAAAGCATAATTATATATCTGCTTCGCACATGTATAGAATATGTTCCAAATATAAAATAGAATTTATAGACATATATACATATGCATACATATATATATATATATATATATATATATATATATATATATATATATATATATATATATATATATATATATATATATATATATATATATATATATATATATATATATATATATATATATATATATATATATATATATATATATATATATATATATATATATATATATATATATATATATATGTATGTATGTATATATATATGTATGTATGTATATATGTATATATATCTATATATATGTGTGTGTATATATGTATATATACATATATATACCAACAAATACCACACAGTTCTAATTTACAATTACTAAAATGTCAAATGTCTTTGGAATATTCGAACTAATGCAGTATTGCATTAATCAAAGCTGTATTTGAGAAACAGTTCTGTGTTAATACCGCGTTTGCAATTCTACTTACCTGTATTTGCGTTTAAGGTGCGTAAACATATTCTTGCGTCCCATTTATAGAAATTTCTAAATTGGAACATATTTATAAAATTTTCCCTAATCCTTGCTTATCTAAGCATTGTTTATAATACTTTAACGGAAATGTTAATATAAGTAACTTCTCCCATTAAAAGGATGTTTTAATGTTAAATTAATAAAAAATTGATATTTTCTCAATAGTGTTCAATGAAATATTAATAATACTTAATAAATATTAATATAAATTGATATTTAAAATTTTATACGTGTTATAATAACTAGTTTAATATTATTATTCAATCAAATCTACAGTGGATGCTACTGACAGTAAAGTATTTTGTGTTCTTTAAATAAAAATAAAATTTCCATTTATTGACAGACTTTATATTGTTATATTTTATTATTTAAATATATAAATTAAATGAAGTAAAGGATAATTTGTTTTAATTTATTTATAATATTTTTTCTAATATTATTCAAAATCAAGCAAAACAAATAATAAATTATCTTGGCTTTGTTTTTCTCTCAAAACTTGAAAATGTGGCTACAAAATAAATTTCAAGATATTGAATAGTGACAGTGACCAAACGTAAAGAGATTTTACTTTGAGCTTTTCCATATAATTATACTATACACCTATAATTTTTGGCAATTATATTATATACTTTGACCATTATAATTATATTTGTAGAAAATATATGGAATTTAAAGACAGCATTTATTCACAAGTAATTGGTGTAAGTGCTTAAAAAATTCTCACATGAAAAATGAGGTGAAATTATTACATACACTAAAGTGTACATCACTTGACATGTTAGAGTGCTCCTTAATTTAATACATGCACATTTTTAACAAATTAAAATTTATCAGAAAAATAGGTTATAGAACCCGCTGCATTTATGACATGAGAATAAAACTCTTTCCTTATATGTTAAGCCTATCATTTTTTTGTTATAAATTCAGATAAATTTTAGTATCTGGCAAGATCTCAAGACAAGATTTAGTATCTGACAAGTGAAATAAGATAAGTTTAAGTAAAGTGAAATGATTACTTAAAAAATAATATTAAAATTATTTTCCAACGCCTATATCACCAGAATACATTTCAAAGAAATTTGTTGAAGCATTATAATGTTAAATATGATTTTATCTATGCTATGAAGTTGAAATGTTTAATTTTTCTCTGATAATAATTTTCTAATGGACACTAAATTATTTTATAATATAATAAATATGAGAAAAAAATCAAATATATGTGTTTACACGCATGTTTTAAAGTTTTAGCTCATAATGCGGAATTAAACATTGATTTTTTAAATTTTAAATTAGTAATTTTTTTAAACTTATCCTCATATATAATGCGAAGATAAGTTTTAAAAAACCAAAAAATTACAATACTAATCAATTGTATATCTCGGTTTTCTGAATTTTAACGAATTTTTCGTCAAAAACTTTTTATCACATACGATTCTAAAGTAATATAATTAAAATTCGAAAAACCTAATTTCTATTTCTATTTTATTTTTATTAAACAGTATTGAAGTTCTTTAAATTTAAATAATTATCTTTTTGTGTCGAAAAAATATTAAAATTTTTATTTACTTAATATATTGTAAATATATATTCAAAATACTTTGGTTCGGAAGTTTTATTTCAACATCTGGGGAAAACGTTTATTTATTTTTTTTCCTGAATCAATTTTGCTGAGATGTATTTCCTTTGAAAAATGTTAGGCTGTGCTGTTGCTTGAAAAGAGGTCTTTGACACATACACGCTGTTTGAACCCCTGATATTTAAATCTGATATGAGCTGCATATTTCCCTTTTAACATTTAGCATGTATAAATAAAATAAAAAAGGTTCTCTTTTTATTTTAGAAAAGACATTTTAAATTGAGACTGATTATTTTATAGGACCGTAAGATACATAATCTATGCCTGAGAATGTTTTAATTTATTTACTTATAAAATTTTTGATATATACTTTATTTTATACAATTTATTCAAGAGCAATTTAAAAAAACAGTTATAATGTTATATATATATTTAAATAAAATATCAGTAAATTAGAATAAAATAAATAAAAAACAAATTTATATGCATTAAATATCTTCAACAAATATAATTGTCTTTGTAGATTGTCCTTAAAATAAATTTTCTAAACATTACTTTTATTGAATTGTGCCTCACTGCAAGATAAGTACGACAATCTGAAAGGCTGTTAATATTATAATAATTTTCTCATGTGATGCCTGCTATTTTTATAATTTTTATATTTAACATTTTTAAACTTCCTTCTACATTCCAGTTTTTTTACAAGATCTGAGGTACGAATATAGAAATACTATACAGAAGAACCTGTATTTAAAATATTTTTCAACAACATATATTATAGCACAATGTTGGTTTATCTAACTGAACTAATAAACTGAAAAGACTATATTGATGTAAATTTTAAGTAAATAGCAATGAATTGCAGAAAATGGATTCTTGTGATCAGTACAATGAACCAACATTTCAGTAAAAAGGTCCTGTCTATGCAAATGTGAGCATTAAAACGTCACAACCGACAGGATTGTACGTAAAACGCTAGCGATCAGCGTTTGCAACTTAATACTACGAATAAAGGAAGGACAGAGACACAATTTAATACATAAGTTGCTAGCACAAATAAATTATTTCCTGAAATACCGTTAGGAAAAATCACTCTGAGTAGAATTCACAAATGGAAAAGTGATTGGAAAGCTGATGGAGGAGTGACTTATAACCAGTTTAGATGAAGAGCTCATTATCAACAAATATGTCATTTCGTGAGATTGGAAAACTTCCAAAACATATGCACACCTGTTGTTGTTGTTGTCGTGTGCCAAGTCGGGCTGGCAATATGGGGTGCGGTGCTCCACTTTTCCAACTGAACCTTATTTTGGTGTGGAGTCCGACTTTCTCAGTACACACATGCCATAGGTACCCATTTATAGGGTAGGCAACCATTTACTCCACATTCATACAAGGAAAGGACAAAGGCAGGATAGATAGAGAGAGAAATGACATCCATGCCCGAATCAGGATTCGAACCTAGGACCTCCTTATCAGCAGTCACATTCGCAGACCACAAGACAAGTTGGGCGGCATGTACACCTGTTAGAAATGATTTATAGTTTCCGCCCTAGGAAATCAACTACAGAATGTGAACAATTTACCTTCTTGTAGAGAAACAGGGCTACAAACCATGTAGCAATTCCTCAGCAATCGAGTGCAAATGTCACAATTTAGAGACGTCTTTATAATCTTCTTATCTAATCTGGACGTCGTGTCCAGACGTCTTTATAGAGATTTTTTCACCTGTCGCTCTGAATGCTGAATTCTTTTGAGATCTGGTTATCGGCCACACTGTTTAGGTTGATGCAAGGTGCACAAAACCTGAACATCTCCTCAACATCGTGTCCTCTTTATGGATCAGTCTTTTCAGTGACACAAGTGGTTCTCAATATCAATTGAATTGGAGAAAGGCTGGGAGATGGTTGCATCCAGGTAATATCACGGAAAGTGACTGTTGCATTATCTTGGAGTTGGCTGTGGAAGCCTTATATTGATTGGAAGAACTGAATTTCACGTTCTGTAAGCGGAGATCATAATTGTAAGGTTCTTTTACATGCATGTGTGTTCCGAGGTGTCAATGGATCAGGCTTCGATTTTGCGGATGACAATGCAAGATCATTCAAGACTCCTGCTGTTCGGAATGCACAAGAAATCTAAGATATTCCAATGGATTGACCAACATAGTTAGAGGATTTATATACTATAGAACATGTGTAGCTTATGACACGATTGCATCCGTTAGGGAACACCTAACAATTGCAACAGATGCTGGTAGAGGTATAGAAAATCTTATATCAAGAATTTTCGATAAAGCTGGTGCTAAGGATGGAGAGACAGTGTACAGCAATCAGTGCAGTTAGGGAAGAAGAAAAGTGTATTCTATAATTCTCTGGATGACACTGAAAATGCAATGCACTGCATAATCAGAAAACATGTAAATTGGCGGGTAGACCCAATGATACATTGTGCGCTGTAATCTGGAACACATGAAGTTTAATAAAAAGGAAAATCTACATGGAATGGACAGTTTTTTCTTTGTTCCCACCTGTCAGAATAATCTTTTAGGTAATGGTTTTCCTATGTCTACTACTGTATCCGAACAGCACTTTGAATGGTGCATAGTTTTCATGATTTTGTTCGATTGAATGTTCTAGTTTTGTAATATCATTTCTTATATTGTATATAGCTGTAATGTAAGTTTATTTGTGAAAGATTGTCATTTTCTTAAATCCAACACTAGATTGCAACAATCATATTAAGTTCTAAAGGTGCTTATATAGAAATCGTATTTCATTTTGAAGCAAATATTTTATACGGTGAAATTAAACATTTTGCTTGGAGAGAAAGTTTCAAACATCCGCATTAAATTTTGAAACTATCATGAATTGATTTTTGCATTATTTTGTCGTAATAAAAATTTATATCACATACAAAATTTTAATTTTTTGCGTAAAAAATATGAATTAGTGAATAATCTTCATTAATTTCATAATAAAGAACAATTCTTCTTGTAATTACTTTTTAATGTTTTCACGTACTAGTATAAAATGTTGATAAATTCAGATAAATATTTCTTTTTATTGTTTTTCTCTATTTCCTTTTTTTTTAGTTTTTTGGAATTATTTATATGTTCCGTAAAAATCACATGACAATAATATACAATTTTATTATAAATTCTGAGAGTAAAAAGTTAAACTGTTAGGGATTAACTTTTAAGATGTTGTAAAATTTTATTTTTTTCAGTTAAAAAAACAATAAACTTATGACTATTATTTGAAATTAATTATGAAAATAAGTTCATTTTATTTAGCTTTGAAAATGCTAATTTCTAAGTCGATTTTTTTATTCAGAAGCATTAAATAGATATAATGTATAACAAATAAAACCTATTAAGAAATATAAACTGAGACAAAATTAAATGTTAAAATTATTTTATTGAATTGATATTTTTTTAACATCACAGTTTTTTATATTTAAATTTTTGTTGGTTCATAATTTGCATATTTGAATGTGTTTAAGATTAATTTTAATCCCAAAAAGCATAATAACAAATTTAAAACATAAATAAAATCTTGATTTATAATTTTCTTTTCGCTACTGAACTATTAATCCTAATTTATCACAAATTTAAAAGTGAAAGCTTTTTCTTAAGTGATGTTTTGTTTCAGTTATAATTCTATCAAGTTTAAAAAAATTCATTAAATTGATTAATAAATCATTTCTTTATTTTACTACAAAAACCCACTGGCAGTAAAAATCCAATTGAGAGCTTTATTTCTAAGCCATGCGAAAGAGCGAGAATGTAAATATGCCGTTTCCATGGAAACGACTGGTAAATAATTCTGTTTCATTACGAAAATATTTTTTCATATCACATATCTTTTTTTTTCACACTTTCATAACATAAGAGAGTTAATCAATTATAATAATGTCATACAAAAATACTTCTACATATTACTAATGGGAATACTTATTTTCATAATATTGTAAGAAAGTTAATATTATTATTCTTTTTTCATATTTACTATTTCATCTTTATTTTAATTAAAATGATTTTCATATACATGAATTAATTCGATTACTTAAACTAACATATTTTATTTTTCAATAACTGAAAAAATCATTGCAAATAAGTTTGCTGCTTTCTATTCTGTGTATTGTAACCAAATAAAGTACAACATTAAAAATATACCATATGTTAATTCATTTCCGAAAAAGAATCATAGTTAAATCATGAAATAGAAAAGTGAAAATGATTTTCTAAAGAAAACTTCTTTAAAAACATTTCTGATATAGCATAAAGATAAAACGTGCCGCCCAACTTGTCTAGTGGTCAGCGTGCTTGACTGCGGATAAGGAGGTTCAGGGTTCGAATCCCGGTTCGGGCATGGATGTACTTTCTCTCTCTATCTATCCTGTCTTTGTCCTTTTCTTGTATGATTGCGGTGTGAATGGTTTCCTACCCTATAAACATGTCCCTATGGCATGTGTGTAGAGAAAAGTCGTACTTTCACCTTCATAGTGCTCTGATTAAAAACGAAAGACGCTCTCAATTGACTTAAAAAATTCGCATAGCCAAGGCATAGCGAGCTTGGCTTGTCCAAGTGTCATTAGTAAAAACAAGAAAGATTATATAATAATGTGTATATATTTATGTATCCAAATTTCCAGTTATATTATTATAATTTATCCAAATATACGCTTTAGTTATTGACGTGAGGTAAAAATATAACAAAGTATTTTTTTAGAAAATATAGCACTTATGAAATGTACTACCGAGAATACGTAAAAATAATAAAAGTTGTTGAGTAGAAAAATCATTCCCGCCTCCTTCATCGTGGATAAGATAAGTGACTCATTTTTCAATCACTCGGAAAAATGGTTTCTTTGAGAAATTACAAGAACTTCTTCTGTGATTTTTTCGGGTAGTTTTGTGTTTATTCTTGAAATTATTCAGATGTTTAATGCAGAAAAATGCGTTTTCTTTTAGCCTAATTTGCACATGTTTGGAACAGAATATTCACAGAATATTTAGTAATTTTTAAATTATTATCATTCAAATACTATAAGTTTATATTGTTATTTAACGTTTTCATACACTGTGCTTAGTTATATTATTTACTCGTGAAAGAAACAAAAATATGAGTTTTAAAGCTATTAGAAAATTATTTGTTGATAATTGCTTTAACGGTAAAATATTTTGGATTAAACTTCAGTATAATAATGTTTTATGCATTGATGCAAGAAGCCCGTTGGCTTAGTGGCCGCGTTTCACGTTCCCATGACACAGGTCCGAGGTTCGATCCTCGGGCTGGGCAAGGTTGACTCAGCCTTTCATCCCTTCAGTGGGTCGATTAACTGAGTACCAAGCATGCTTGGGAACTAAACACTGGGGGTCTTACATTAGGCTGACCACCTAACTGGGACAAATGCTTCGCAACCCAGGTCCCTCGGTCATAAAAACAGTTATGGATACTGTAGGCCGTAGCCTACATGGGCTGTCGTGCCATGGAGTTTATTTTAATATTGATGCAGCAAAATTTCATTACAATTTAAAATATTTCTCTGAGATTTCTTTCAAAATTTCCAGTTGGAAAGAAATAAAATCCTATCCTTTCTCGGTCTTGTGAGGTCTTATGAACAAAATAAAAGTAAATTTATGAATTCTGTCATAAAAATATCCAAATTGGAGTTTAATTTAATAAAAATGATTAAGAAATTCATTTTTAATGTAATTAAATATTTCATTAATGAAATTTTTCATTATACACTGATTAAAACTTACAATACTTCTCCGATCTGTTTCATTAAAAATCACCGGTTGATAAAAAGCAACATTTTATTATCTTTCCTAAATCGGAGTCCGTTATGAATAAAGTAAAAAAAAATAAATGAAATTAAGAATTCTGTCATAAATTTATATGATTTTGAGTGAAATGGAAATAAAATACTTCAAACTGGAATTGCATATAATTGAATGTTAATTACTGAGGGAGTAAAAATTTATTAAATGCTAATTATAATTATAAACAATTTTCTATTATTTAAATTCAAAGTCCGTATTAAGGAAATCGAATTATATTTTAATTTCTTTTTTTCCGCCCACACAAGATGTATGTGAAGGTAAAAAAGCAAAAAATCAATACACATGTGACTTGCAGATTATTTCAAATCATAAACAGCAAAAGAAATCAGAAAGAATGCAAAATACACAAAGATGAATAGTAAATTTCCTTACGAAATTTTTCTAAAATCAATTGTAGAAAACTGTATGAATGGTAAATAAATTCTTTACATTAAAGAAATCAGAAACATATGCCATTTATAAATGAATAGCGATATAATATATTCATGATTTGCCATTAGGAGCTTTTACATAGAACTTCTTAACATTTAAGAAATTCCTTTCAAATAATCTAAGAAAATTTTATTTGAATAATTATTTCTTAGCATGTATTATCTATTGAAACACAGTAATGATAAATAAAACCCATTTTATAAATATGATAAAGTAACTATATTTTTAATTTGAATAGAATTCTGAAATCTGTTCTTGAAATTTGTTCTCTTAATTCAGAAATTTTGCTAAATATTTTAAAAAAAATTTTTATTTGATAATTCTTCTAATGATACAATTACCTGAAATAATAAATTAAAACAATGGAAAAATAAATGGGTGTAAAAATTCCTTTTTACAATATTTGGTTTCCCTTATCTCATAAAAAGAAGAGGAAGTGTAAAATATATTTTAATTTGGAATACAAATAAAAGTACTAATGTAAAAATTTTGTATTTCATATATATATATATATATATATATATATATATATATATATATATATATATATATATATATATATATATATATATATATATAAAGTTTAATTGATTGTATGGAGATTTTTAAGCAAGTCACACTATCAGTTACTTATCAGTTATACTCTTAAAACCACATATAGTTTAAAGAGACGTTGTAAACAGTTATTAGTTTTAAATACTTTTAATGAAAATAATGTTTTATCATTGAACTCTAAATTTGTTTAATGATAAAACATAATCAAATAAATATAAACAACAGTAAGATGTTGATATTACTGCTGGCATTATATATAAAATTGAACAGAACAAGATATGTTTTTTAAGAGAGTATGAATGAGGTGTGAATGGTTGCCTACCCTATAAACGGGTCCCTATGGCATGTGTGTATAGCAAAGTCGCATTTTCACCTTCATGGTGCTCTGATTAAAACAAAAAACGCTCCCAATTGACTTAAATTCGCATAGTCAAGGAATACGAGCTTAGCTTGTCCAAGTGTCATTAGTAACAACAACAACAGATAAAACGTAAGTTTTTAGTTTATTATGTTGGGAAAATAAATAGTTAAAATAAACGTTTTATACCTGCTTATTTTCAATAGAATATAAAATTTAAAATCATTGTCCTCTTGAAAATGTATTCAAAATTTTTGCATTTGATTTAATTATTGTGTACACATTTTAAGTTATTTGTGACCGAGAAATTTATGAATCTTTAAATAAAATAATATCTAACTTTTCGTCCTATTTATATTGCAAAGTTATTTTAATGAACGATTTTATAATTTAAATTTATACTTAAAATACGATAATTTTTGTTCATAAAAGTATTTTCTTTATTATGTTATTTTATAAATTCAGGAATCTTTCTTTGCAATTACTTAGCTTTCCTTATTTTGTATTATCTATGATAAATGATATATATATATATATATATATATATATATATATATATATATATATATATATATGTATATATAAAGTTTAATTGATAAATGATATATATATAAAGTTTAACATAAGGAATAGTTAATATTAAGAAAAATGATAGATAATATAAAGATATAGAAATATAAACCTTGAGGAAACAAAGACATCTTTTAAAAGAGAAACAATAGTTTAAAACATGTAGACTTTATTTGCCGCCCAACTTGTCTAGTGGTCAGCGTGCCTGACTGCGGATAATGAGGACCTGGGTTCGAATCCCGGTTCGGGCATGGATGTACTTTTTTTCTCTCTCTATCTATCCTCTCTTTGTCCTTTCCTTGTATGAATGAGGTGTGAATGGTTGCCTACCTTATAAATGGGTACCTATGGTATGTGTGATGAGCAAAGTCGTAATTTCAACTTCATGGTGCTCTGATTAAAACGAAAGACGCTCCCAATCGACTTAAAATTCGCATAGCCAAGGCATAGCGAGATTCGCTTGTCAAAGTGTCATTAGTAACAACAACAGAATTTATTTCAAAAGACGCATTTGCAGAAATAAATATAACAAATTATACAGAGATCTTTGCCAAGTGGTTATGATTATGAAAATACCTCAAAAGAAGTTGCAATTGTGAAGGAAATAGCAACTGTCAAAACCACATATGTGTGGAATACTTTACAACTTTCAATACTGATTCAATGTAATTTAGCTGTAGATAAATAGATTAGCATTTATAATTGCTTGATACAGAGAATTTCTATTAAGAAAGAAGATAACCATTGTTCTTCGCTACATTTGAAATTGACACTATGAGACGTTAAATTGTTTTTGACAAAAAAAATAAGATGGAAGATCTGCAAACTTAGATTTCTTAAATAAATCTTTTGAAAATTGAAATTTCAATATGAATAGAAATCACTATTTACCGAAAATTACTGAGGAAAACAATTGATATGTTTTATACCAACAAAAAGTAAAAAACCTTATGGCTGAATCAATATAAAATAATTGATTTGTATGTAAAATAAGTTTCATTAAATAGTTCTTCACGAGCACGATACAGATTTCATCTATGTCGAGCAATGCATGCAATGTGAAATTTAATCACATATCTGTATCAATGTATATATATATATATATATATATATATATATATATATATATGTGTGTGTGTGTGTGTGTGTGTGTGTGTGTGTATAAATACAATATGTAATATAAAATATAGTCTATTAAATAGTAATAAAAATACAATGGCAACAAATATATATTTGGCCAACCCAGCCAGGGTTGCTAAATATACATATATTGGTGTTTGTTTTTTAATTTCTTATTATTTGATTGACAAGGTTTTGTATTATATTTAATGATTTTGAAATGTTTTCTTATTTTAAAAGTTTATTTTTCAAACTTTATCTTATCCTTTACATACTGAAAGAGAAAAATTTGCTTAAAAGCACATAAAGTAATATCATACAATTTGTTTTACTTATTTTGAAATGTCATAGAATGTCATCTTAAAATTTCTAATTATCCAGTGAAATATGATAAGAGTAATTAATGCAGTGGTTAAAAGGTTTCTAATTGAAATGGATAGTCGCTTATTCTCTTAAATTTGATAGTAGGAAATGAGATATTGGTTATTTGAAGGAAACCTTTGCGATGTAAATAAGTAGTGTTAAGCGTTTACTTTTACAAACAAATAATGGAAAATGTCATATTATCATGATAATATTAAATTTATTAATAAAATATTTAAAAAATACTCTGCAAAATAGGGTAGCTATTTTTATAAGACATACTTCAATTTTATAAATATTACCCGGCTTAGAAGCATTTTTTGGACAATATATATATAAATGGGTATTATATCTCTACTAGAGAGATAATTTATTTTTAAAGTCTAAAATATATATTATTTGTTTTTGCTCTAAAGCTTAATGGAACTTTGGTATTTCATCTAGTTTTCCGTTTTTACATTTATTACAATTTTTTTTATCTCATTACTAAAATAATTCAAAATCATACATTAAACCGAAATTTTAAAATTTAAAGTCATATTCATACTTTTTACACACCTATATTAGATTAATTTATATTCAATAAGTGACAGTTCTAAAAAATTTATGCGTCATAAATTTTTTTATTTTCACACATTTTTCTCTTCATTATTTGAGTCATGACAGCAAAAGCATTTGACTTTGTGAATATTTTTTAAGACCAGATCAAACTCTTTCTTCCTCACGTAACGACCATTCATTTTTGGCATAAAATGATTTGTTTTTCCCTTTGCATGATGCGCAAACTGACTTTATGTTCTGAGATAAGAATTGTGTTATTTTATCTTAAATTTATTTATGAGGTCACTTCATATTGATAATGATCTGATTTTTAACACTGAGGAAAAATTAGTTTACACATAATAAGGAATATAAAAGTAAATTAAGAAAAGTAATAAATAAAAAAATCAAATTATTTAAAAATAATTTGTGATATTCATTAAAGTAAAATCTTCAATATAAAAAGTGTGGGATGTTTGTTATTACAATATAATATTTATTATTTGTTATTACAATTAACACCGAATTTAATAAAATTCGGTATTAAATTTTGGATTAACATGAGTTATGAGAAAAAGTTTGACTTTTACTCATAATTCATTGCTTCAATGAATGACATCAATATCAGTGAATCAATAAATTGAAGGAGGTCCTGGTTTTCAAATCCCGGTTCGGGCATGTATGTACTTTCTCTCTCTATCTATACTGTCTTTGTCCTTTCCTTGTCTTAATGAGGTGTAAATGGTTGCCTACCCTATAAACAGGTCCCTATATCATGTGTGTACTGAGGAAGTCGGATTCCACATCAAAATATGGTTCAGTTGAAAAAGAGGAGCAGCGCACCCCATGTTGCCAGCCTAGCTGACACACGATAACAACAACAACAACCCAAGTACAATATCTCACAAATCATTATATTGCTTAGATTTAATTTTGACTAACTAAGAAAATGTTAAAGGGTTTTGATATTGGTACATTAACTATCCTAATTTTCCAAATATACTTTTACAGTATAAAAATATTGAAAATTTACTTGTAAAAGTCTAATGGAATGTTCAAAACTGAGAAATCATTTTTCCATTTTTCACGCGATAAAAACTTTCTGATTTTAATGTAATATAGTTTTATTTACGAAAAAAATTATTTAGAGACTAATTAGTGAGCCAAACAAAAAGCATTTACAAATATTATCCAATTATATATTTTTATTTATAAATTTTTACTTCAAAATATTAGAAATATATCATTACCGTTTAGAAATATATCGTTTAAAATATTAGAAATATATCGTAAGACGTTTCAAAATATCGTTACCATTAATGATTTAAACTCATAATGAAAATTTTAAAAGAAAATTATTTTTATGAAATTACCGTAACAATATCTGGAATAATTCAAAGTTATCTCAAGAATAATTTGTGTTCCGAAAGGTGATCATTTTAGAATAATAAGAACCGGATATTTAAATAAATTATTTTTTAATTTATTGAAATATCAAGTTCTTAATATTCTGAAATTTTACTCTAATGAATAAGACAGGAATTATATTTTTAAACACAATATTTTATTTAAAAATAGAATTCTCATTCAAGAGATTAGAGAAGATTCATGGTTTTCTTTTTCAAATATATAAAAACAGTTTAAAATGAAACTCAAATAAGTGAACATTTTACGGATGAAATATTTTCTTCAAGTTAAAGTTGTGTATTTCTATTTCTCAAGTTTCTTCAGTATTATATATAAAGGCCCATTTTTCATTCAAATATTTGATCCCTGAGTGAGGTTTCAAGAGATTGTAGGTTTTCCTGGTCCTCTGTGTGGGTTTCGCGGAAAAAGCTTACCGGTCGACAAATATTTATACTTTTCCCTATTTTTCCCCGAGGACTTTCACTTACAGTTATAAAATATTGAAAGAAAGTAACCCCAGAGAAATAAATGTACTTTTTCCAATAAAATTTCTCTGATGTTTTACAAGAAGTTCTTATTTCATTATATATATATATATATATATATATATATATATATATATATATATATATATATATATATATATATATATATATATATATATATATATATATATATATGTACATTATTTTTCACAAAAAACTTGCGCTTCAAATTAAGCAATATTATTTTTGGTAACAAGTAAATGTGGTGTTACCTTTAAAAATTTCAACGTGTTTGTCATTGAGATTATTTGACTTGACAAACAATGTGCTTCTTTTCATTTTGTTTTGTGAATAATAGAAATGAATTTCATATAAATTTTTACTGAGGGTTGGTTTGTTTGTCGCTTATGAATCATTTTTTGCACACGAGGGCTAATCAGACCGGGACCTACAGTTTAAAGTGGATGTCGAACAACTATAAACATCCATGCCCAAAGTGGGATTCGAACCCACGAACTGTTGAACCGAAGGCAATAGCGCTAACCATTCGGCTGCCAGCTTGGCTAAATTTTTACTGAAATTTGTAAGCTTTTCTTGTAGTAATTCTATTGAAGTGAAATAGCAATTGTTCGAATTTTGTCACTTATTTTGTGTAAAGTCTAAATACAACCCATTTTGTTAGATTTGTTGCAAAAATAATTTATTAATAAATGTTTACTATTCTGATACAGTTAGAAAATGTTTAGTTTTAATTAAAATTTTATTATTAATTCTAAAATATTGGAAAATTTATTAAAATTCAATATTTTAATACCCTTATATTAATAACAGTCAATTTTTATACATATTAGTGAAGTTTTATGCATATTTATAGTAAAAACAAATTTAATCAAAATTTCTTAGTTTATTTGAAAAGCTAACGCATTTTTGTAAACTAACGCCTACACACACATACAAATTCAAACTTATATGCCAAATGATAGGTTTATAGAAACATTTTACGCAGTTCATTAAGAATAAGAAAAGCTTAACTTTCATAAATGATTAATTTTTCAGACGTAACATGAGAAAAGTGTAATTAAAAATTATTAGCAAATGAAAAGTGAGAATGTTTGGTGAATGCATTCCTTTAAATATTGTTGAATTAGTTTGAATTAGTTCAAATATATAATTGTAAGTGTGCAAATCATTATATATTTATTGAACTATTCCTTTAATGCAAAATTATATTTATTTGCACGAATATTTTTTTCTAATGGCGGGCACCTGTGAACCAAGTCACGGAGACTAGTACCGTTATCCACGCCATACCACCAAAAATCTGCTTATAGGGTGGGCCACATTCATACTTCATCACAGAAGAAGGGACAGAGAAAGAAGGTAACATCCATTCCCGAACCGGGATTCGAACCCCGGACCCATAGGAGTCAGGAACGCTAACTACTCAGCCATCGGTCGGCATTTGCACGAATATAAAAATACAATAATGTACAGAAGTATCACACGTACTTAAAATAAATATTCATTCCTTGATTATATTCTTAAAATAATTTAATATATTAAAACACATCAATAAAATTTTAAATTATGTATCTAAACTTTATGATAAATTAAATTAGAAATAATCAATGTTTTTTTCTTAAAATTCAAAATCAATGGAAATTTTTATATTAATATAAAATTTTTTATCATTCACTCTAAACTTAAAACACAATGGAATTTCAATATATTATTTTTATTAAATTTACTATAAAATTTACAGCTTCTATATCGTAAAATAAATAACATTGTCTTTATACTTTTATTAGTTACGTTTAATAATATTTCCCTTTCTTGTTTTTATAATCATATATCAAGATATCATTTCTATAAAAATCAAATACCAGTTGACATAATCACTTTTTCTCACAACAGTGCTAATATCTTCCTGTCTGCCAATTCGACAATTATTCACATTTTTTTTATAATATTCTCAGCTTCTAACGCAGCAAGAAGATTAATTTTCTAGTCCCGGTGACAAATTAAATCAGATTATTAGCTTAGAAATGATGTTACTCTATCCTGAGTAGAATACACATCTTTTTCTTAACATATAATATGATCTATTACATTCTCAAATAATTAATAACCTGAGCACACAATCTTTAGTAATTAAGACATATCAAATATAGGATTATTGAAGATAACATCAAATTCTATAACTGTGTTTAGAATAGGCAGCTATATTTTCTGTCATAAAAATATGAAGAATTAAAATATTTGTGTAAGTGTTTGATGTCACAATTTATAAAAATATTTTATAACTTATGAAAATATATCAGCGTGTTGTATTAATTTTCTTCTAACTAACTAATGTGAAATATAATATTTGTTGCTAAGATATTCATTTTTCAGGTAAATTACCTTAAGACTGATGATGTGCATATTTAAAATTTTCTCACTTATGCAAACTGATTCTATAACTATTGATAAATACGAATTAGGCTTGTAATATATTTTATCATTAGTCTATAGGCTGAACTATATATTTAAATTTTAATTTGCTATATAACCTTTTTGAGATAAAACAAATCTAGAGAATTTTTTAATGTGCTTATAATTACTTTTTCAATTTTTGATATTTATATGGTTTTTAAATTCATATCTATAATTAGATATTTCCCATCATTGAATTTAGTTTTGATTAGTTATGAATATAGTTATGTTTTATATAATATAGCATTTATTAATTTATATTCATGGTTAGATCATGATATTAAACTCACTCGTAAATACATATTTATAATATTTCCCATCATTGAATTTAGTTTTGATTAGTTATGAATATAGTTATGTTTTATATAATATAGCATTTATTAATTTATATTCATGGTTAGATCATGATATTAAACTCACTCGTAAATACATATTTATAATATTTCCCATCATTGAATTTAGTTTGATTAGTTATGAATATAGTTATGTTATATAAAATATAGCATTTATTAATTTATATTTATGGTTAGATCATGATATTAAACCCATTCGTGAATACATATTTATAATATTTTCCATCATTGAATTTAGCTTTGATTAGTTATGAATATAGTTATGATATATATAATATAGCATTTATTTATTTATATTCATGATTAGATCATGATGTTAAACCCACTCGTGACTACATATTTATATAAATTTTGTAAGTTTTAAATAGTCTAAAGTATTTACATTCTCAAAACCTGACTTGGGCAATCTGAAGCATGAATGAAACATTTCACACTTCACACAGTTTTCATTGTCAATTTCCATCATTTTATGCATCATTGTGTACTTAATATTGCAATATTAAATAAATGCATACAGGAAGAAAGTTTGCATAAAAATTTTGAAATCTCACTACTCTCCATTAGAAGAAATACATAGTTTTTGCATTGTTTATGTTTATTTTAGCAAATATGCTTAAAATATGTGTTTAATACAGAAACAATGTTAATTTTTTTATTTACATTACAGGGGAATTTTTATATATCATATTTTTTATTTTTATGTAAATAAATTGTTGTTATTACTAATGACACTTGGACAAGTCAAGCTCAAACTAGATTATTAGATATATTATTAGACTAGATTTTAGATATATTAGTTTATCATTCAAGATAGAGTGATAAACTAATATATCTAAAATCTCAAGTAAATTTGACGTAAAAATATTTCAAATTTAGTCAATCTAATCGAAAATACTTTTGATGCCTAAATTTATTTATAGCACTTACTTTTAATACTTGAATTACAAATATTGTATTGTAGCAATAAATTTTATTTAATTTTAGTTCATAATTGCTCTACTTTTACTTAAACAAAAGGAATTGATGAATATTATTATAAATATTAAAAATACAAATGCAATGTATTTCCATCATATGAAATATATTACAATGCAATGTATTTGCATTATTTATAGTAATATTCGCGCCGTGGTAGACTAATGGTTAGGGTATCGTCCTTCCATCCGGAAGGGTGGGGTTCGATTCCCATTGCCGCCAAAGACCCACCGAATACATGCGATATATTTGCTCGTTAAATCTGCGCAATCGAAAGTCCTGTGGTTGGTCGTTGAGCTGTTACCATGGGTGCAATGGTCTGGAGAAATTTACTCCCCTTTCAGATAAATGCCAAAATTGAGGAGTAGATCCTCTGGTGCTGCCATCTATCGGAGGATATGAAGAGAAAAAGTCGTACTTTAACCTTCATGGTGCTCTGATTAAACGAAAGACGCTCCCAATTGACTTAATTTCGCAAAGGCATAGCGAGTTTGGCTTGTCCAAGTGTCATTAGTAACAACAACATAATAATATTCATAACATATCAGGATTTTAGAAGCTGAAGTTCGTCATTAATTTTTTAATTGTGTAATTAAATAGTATATTATTGTTCCTATATATATTTATAAACGAGAGATATTAAGAAATCGTAAATATTCTAATATGCATAAAAATGAAATACAGAAGAAGTACAGAAAAATATACTAAAGAAATCTCCTTAACTGCAGCTCTCGGTATTTCAAAATACCTAGTATTGCATAATTTGGACAATGGTGTTTGCAATTTTGTTATTTAATGTATATAATATCGATACTGTTCCGTTATTCACTCGATTTTGATCCTAAAAATTAGCATGTTTTTTACGGAGAAGCGAAAATAATAAAATACTGATACAAAAGAAAGAGAGAGAGAGATGATTTTATTGGCTCAAAATTTTAATTTAAGTTTAACATATTCTAAATCGATTTTTTTGAGCGAACATTTACTAAAAAGCGATAAACAATAGCAAACAAACTAAATATTAAACAAAGCTAAAGCTAGTGGATGCAAAAGATTGCTTGGTGATAATTTTGTCGGTTAAAAGAAGCATTACGGTTACAAATCACTAAGGGCAAAAAACTACTAAATACAGCAAAATTTAATTTTGTCTCATTGATAAAAAGATACATATAACATTATAACTGCGCAATCGATCACCAATGCGATTGCTAAACAGTTTTTGTCAGAAAGATTGTTGCTTAAATAAGTTTTATCAATAAGTGATATTTGTGTAGTTTACAAAATGTACATAAAGCATTTGTATTATATATTAATATTTTCTGAAAATATAAACGCATAAATGATGCAAATGGATTAATTATGACAATAATTTACTGGAGAATAAAGGAAAAGTACCTTAATCTCAAATACTACATTAATTTCCTTCTTCTACAATAAAATTAATGTAATAGTTTCTTGTACATTGTTGTTGCTATAACACTTGGACAAGCCAAGCTCACTTTCCTTTGGCTGTGCGTTTGTTTGTTTGTTTGTTTGTCGCTCAACGGTCATTTTTTGCACTCGAGGGCTAATCAGACCGGGACTTACAGCTTAAAGTGGATTCCGAACCACTACAAACATCCATGCCCAAGGTGGGATTCGAACCCACGAACTGTTGAACCGAAGGCAAGAGCGCTAACCATTCGGCTGCCAGCTCGGCCTTTAGCTGTGCGAATTAAGTCAATAGAGCCCCTCTTCCCCAAGTTCGACTTTGCTTTTCTTAAGGTACCTCGTAATTTTGATCCATGGTTAGGTGACGAGGCCACACCTGAGCTGTCACCCTCTTCTCCACATCCACGCCACACCAGCGGAAGGACGTCACAGATGAACGTGGACACGTACCCAACCCATGGAGGACCAGCAACTCAGTGAAGGAGAGTACACCGTGGTCACCCTCCCAACCATTGTCCGCAGCAAATGATGCTTCACTTTGCTAAGCTTACGGGAAGCGGCGTGAAGCTACTGAGCCACTGGAGCTCTCTTGTACATTAAATATATAGAAGCTTTTAACATATTACTAAATTTCAAGTATTTTAACTAAAGTACTGACACATAATTTTTTCTTATCGTGAAATATATATCCGGTTCCCAATATGATATTGTCGAAAATAATGTATAATTTGTCCTTATATAATATTTTATACTGTCCAGATCTTAATCGCATTACAAATGTTAACGAATTAGTGTTTTAAATAAGATATCTATAATTTACATCCAATAATATGAAAGCACATTTTTAAGTTAAAAATTCTTAAGTTTCTTGGAAGTATTGCATCGTATGATAAAAATTTTTAATTCATTTTACTATAAAATAAAATATTTAGTTATTCATAGAAAATCATTTTATTCCAAATATAAAATATTTAGTTTTATTCATAGAAAATTATTTTATTTCAAAGGTTTGCTTCCAACTGACAGCATATAAATTTTTAATCGATTTTTACTTAAAAAAGGGTGCATTAAACAAAACACGGACACAATTCATTAAAATCAGCTTAAAAGATCACAATATTTTAAGACCTCATTAAGTTGAATCTATTTCAGGTTTTTTTTTTTTCAATCCGTTAAAAAATTTAAGCATATTTTAGTAAACAGCTTATGCTATTTCGTGTCGTGTATGAGAAAAATGAAATGTAAAATATGCTAAAGATATTGCGCCAAAATTAGTTTTCTGAAGCTTAAGCTGATTTCCAATACAGCTTAGAAGATTTTCGAGGAAAAAAACTCATCTCAAAGTTTTTGAAATTTGGAGCACCTTTTATTAAGACATGTTTTCTCATTCTTAAATTTAACTGATCCTCACTGCATTTTGTAGATATCAATTTAAATTTTAAAAGTCCTAAATCACTTAGAAAATATAGTGAAAAATTTTTTAAACTCACAAGAATATCTATTTGTATTCATAATTTTTTTAATTACAATTATACATCTTTGAAATCAATAAAATTTATTTCCTTTTATGAAATTTCTCATGAGAATATTTAATATTCCTTGTTCTATGTTTTAAAACATGTCTAAATAGCCACAATTTTGCTGAGACTTTTCAAAATTCACATTATTATTTTATTAAACTAACTTAAATATGATAACTTTTCCATAATTTTATTGATGTTTGGTAGATTCGAATGAACTATATATTTGATAAAAAGACAATTTAAAAAACTGTTAAATAATATATATATATATATATATATATATATATATATATATATATATATATATATATATATATATATATATATATATATATATATATATATATATATATATATATATATATATATTTACAGAGTGATCTTTTTTAAAGTAAGTGTTTGGAGCGCCCGAAGTGCGATCAAATAGCCAAAATGGCGCCAGCTTTGGTATTTAAACTAATCAATACACGTGAAAAAAGATTCGGGAAAAAAATTTAGTTCCAAAAATTGCCAATGCCATTTTGTGGTGCTTTACAATGTATAAAATGTGAGAAAAGAAAAATACTAACACATACAATCGTGCAGTTAAATTATTAATGTTTATTTATTACATTAACTTCCCCGGTGAGGAATTAGACCACATTTAATGTGAGCACCGTTCTCAGAAATAACCGTGAATTTTGTGCACAGCGTTCTCCACAGCCGTACGTAACATGTCACGAGGAATATCCCGCACTGTTTTCGTTATGTTTACCTTTAGAATAGACAAATTTTATACTCTAGCAACATAAACGCACGTTCCGGTAACGTGAGAGGCATAGAAACTGGAGCTCATTTACTTCAGCTGAGATTATTTGTCGGAGCTCTCTACTATACTTGCTTTTATAGCTCCTATTGCTGGCACTGTCATTGCACAACATTTAATTTTTTTTTGAAACCCGTTTTTATGCTGATACTCGTTATTGTAAGCTAAAGCAGCGACACAAAATACCCTTGCGGCGACTTTCGGAACTAATTTTTATTTTTCCGAATTCCTTTTCCCCATGTTTTGATTAGTCTAAATACCAAGTTTGGTGTTATTTCGGCTATTAGATCGCTCTACAGGGCGCTTCAAAGACTGTCACTAAAAAAAAAGATCGCCCTGTATATGTATAATGAGAGAGAGGGGATAGAGGTTTGGTTTGTTTGTCGCTCAACGGTCATTTTTTGCACACGAGGGCTAATTAGACCGGGACCTACTGTTTAAAGTGAATTCCGAAACACTACAAACATCCATGCCCAAAGTGGGATTCGAACCCACGAACTGTTGAATCGAAGGCCAGAGCGTTAACAATTCGGCTGCAAGCTCGGCGAGAGGGAAGAGAGGGAGAGGAGTTCTTGTAATCAGCACAATGAATACGCATTTAAGTAGAAGGGTCATGTGTATCAGGAGCAAACCGTCCCAGACAACAAGAACATCACCAAAACGCAAGTGGTCAAACCTCGCAACTCAAGAACACAATGAAAGGAAGGAAAAGATGCAACTAAAAATTTTCTCCGCAAGTGCAAGTGAGTTCTTTCATAAACATGGCTGGAAAAAAAGTTACCAAAAACGACTTCAAAGATGTAAAAACGAACGGAAACCTGAAGGATTGTTCTTGGGTGACCAATGAACGTGAGGATTTCGGAATCAACAAGTGTCGCTTTTCACCCTAAGGAATGCCTTCCAAAATATAATGACAGTTGTAAGGAAAATTTAGTGGCTACCGCTCTAGAAAAACAACAGTAGTGGTTGACTGATGAAACTTCGTGCAGACGAAAAAAGCCCGAAACTTGTCAAAATATGTTTGTGTTCAGCAACTGTGCACAACAAGTCAGTGACAAGTGTCATATTTTATGATGTCCAGATGCTTTCACAAACGGTCCTGAACGTGGCATCACTTTGATAGTTGGCCATTGACGCCATCATTTAAAATTGCAAAAGGTGTACAAAAATGGACATCTCAACAATGGAATCGTATAGTCATTGCGGATGATTGTATTTTCAGCGCCGTAAGTGCTTCTTAAAAGCAAATGACTTGGAATGAGGTCATGACAAGATGTTTTCCCAGCAACACCAAGAAAAGTGACTTTTACTGTGGTCCAGGAGTTGTTATTGTTGTATGCGTAATGCTAGACAGGCATACTGAGATTCACGTTTTCAATAGAGGCTTTGTTAACGGAGATCACTATTGAGAGACACATGGGATACAAGGGGATCCTTTCCCATGGGCGTCTGAACTGAGATGTCATTGGAGAAAACTTATCTTTTATTGAGGGCAATGTACGGTCATTGTGGACTATGATTTTTAGAAGATATTAGAAAGGAAAGATAGCATTCAAATAAACAAGCAAACCTACTTCCTTGATTAAATTGCATAAAGTTTGTGTGGGATGTTTGAGGACACATCTTGTGATCCGTTTAAATCGTGGGTTCCCAAACTTTTTTTTTCATGGACCACTTTCAAAGTTTTACTATTTTCGGTAAACCCCCTGCTGCTAGCAAAAATTACCTAGGTAGCTAAATTTTAATCTTCTCTGGCTTTTTGTTCTTGTTTATAGAAGTTTAGAATAATCTCTAATATTTATATAATTTTTACTACATAACTACCTACTACACTCAAGTAGTAAAACAAATATAATATGATTGATAAATTACAATATACAATAAAAATATGTATAACAAATAGGTAGATACTTATTTTTTCCGGCACTGCAAACACTGACATCGATTTACTCACACAGTCACACTTTTATGTTTAAAATCTCGGAAACAAATGAGTAACGTTTGCTTCTTGGCACTCGTATTTATACTAATGTAGATTGCAAGCACAGCACAAGTCACATTTCATCCATTTGCAGGTCTAAACAAGCATCCCAGACGAGCGGCACTTTGCAAGTCTCGACATGTGGTGTACACTTTTACTATTATCTATTGATCAATTCAATTCTGTGTTTGAACTGAGTCTCGAATATTTTTGCGTACCTACCTAGTGAATGATGCTACCTGCGTACGTTGATAGGTAAATCCAAGCCAAAATTTTTGTTCTTTATTATGAAAACCGGAAAATGTTTCGTGGACCCCCACTTACAACTTGTCAACCCGTTTTCTTTTTACGTCTACGTGGACCCCGTGTGGTTTCCTATGGACCCCTGGGGTTCCACCTGGACCACTTTGGGAACCTATGGTTTACATGCTCCGCATAACAAACGACAACTGAAGATGTTGATTGAGGAATGGACACTCTTACCTCGAAAACTGTTGAACAATCTGAAACTGATTTTGGAGAAACGGAGCGGAGCAACTGTTGCTGTAAAGCAGTCTTTCCCAAAGTGGGCGATAACGCCCCCTTGTGGGCGTTTGAGACCTAGAGGGGGACGTTAAGGGGCCCAGAAAAAAATGGGGGCGTTGACGTGGGTTAGGGGGCGATGATAGATTTGTAATTTAATTTACTTTGTATTTTAAATTTCACTTGAATTAAAGCCTACTTACTACACAATAACGAATACTTAGTTTATATTTCTACCCTGTATGAGGGTATAAAAACTTAAAATACTTAACATAGATTTGGTAGGATAGCCTGCACGCCGTATGCGCGTACATTGTAAAATGACGAAAAGCATACAGCTGTGTAAATGCATGAATCGCCAAATGTGGCAAACATTCCGGGGGACGGTGCACTTATGATGTTGTGCTCCGTAGACGTACTGTCCGTTTTCGTTTGGAGAAACTTTCAACGCTTTTACGCATGCGTCAGGTCTGCTTCGAGTTCATCAAAATAGGGTTGAGACAAAAGAGAAATGTTTACTTAATAACATGCGTGCTTCCGTGCTTCTGAAAAACCGGTCTGAGGAAAAAGTCCATCTCAGCGTATCGCCCCTTTTCAGAATAGAATCGTAGACAGGTGGCGGTTTTGCAAAACGAAAACAGACTGTACGTGGTACAACAACATCTACGCGTTATTCGAGTGCCAGCCAGTGTGGCTCTCTGTATGCAGTGAATTGAGAAGTGGAATCGAGTTCCGAATAAGATTTTTGCAGCAAGCAGTCTGGAACAGTGGGAAGACAGAGAAAACACAAACACACACATACAGGATATTCAAACTGGAACATATCTGGGCTAAATAGAGTATGAATATTTACAGTATATATATGGTAGGATCAAAATTTCCATTAATGTGCTGGGTAAGGTGGCTGTACGTGGTAGCAATCAGCTGGTTCATCGATGTGTCTTAACTTGCTCAGTACGATTGAGCGTCAAAAGAGATAAGAGTTTGTGCGTGTTTGTCTGATTCCTGTCTGTGCTTGCTGTATTTAAATCCTATATAAAAGCTCATAATTTTTCTTATATTTTCATTAGTGGTTTCGCGCGCTATCTTTAAACGAGTATTTAAGTTCAACACTTTATTTGCATATTTTTGAAAAAAAAAGCCATGTCGCAAGCAAAAAAGAAGAAACGGCAATGCAGTGCAGAATATATTAAATATGGATTCACAGAAAATTCGACAAACTCATCTTTTCCTTTGTGCCTTCTTTGTTCAAAAACATTTTCAAACGAAGCGATGAAGCCTTCAAGATCATTTAAATAAAATGCATCCAGATAAGAAGGACAAAAATGTAGCCTATTTTCAAGATCTGGAAAAGAAGCATATATGCTCAGCTAAATGTATCGAAACTTTTTTCGATGGCTGCTAAGACCATGGCAGACTTCAAGCTTCATACAATATCTCTCTGTTTATTGCTCAAACAGGTAAACCACACACCATCAGAGAAACGTTAGTTTTGTCGGCGATAAAAGAAGTTAAAACTACTGTGCTCCATAAACCGGCGGCAGATATAATTCGAAAAATTCCTTTGAGCAATAATTCTGTGCAAAGACGAATTGATGAAATGGCTGAAAACATTGAAGAGTCATTGTGCAATCCTCTGAAGACTAGTCAATTTTCAATTCAGTTGGATGAGTCCACTTTACCAACTAATGAAGCATTGTTGTTGTCTTACGTGAGGTTCATTAAAGATGAAAAAATATGTTAAGAACTTTTATTTGCTAGAAATTTAGAGACAGACACAAAAGGAGAAACCATATTTAAAACACTAGAAAAGTTTTGTGATGAAAAAGAATATTATATCAGCTGCTACAGATGGTGCTCCAGCTATGACAGGGTGTCAAAAAGGATTCATGTCGTACTTAAAAAACAAAATTCCAGATGTGATTGCTGTAAATTGCGTTATACATCGACTGCATTTAGTTGCTAGAAATTTAAGTGAACGACTGTTTCAATCATTGCAACATGTCATCAGAGCAGTCAATAAAATCCGAAACAACTCTTTAAATGACAGATTATTTAATCAGCTTTGTGTGTGTTGCTAATGATGAAGATTTCAACAGATTGATCTTTCACACAGAAGTGCGTTGGCTATCAAAAGGAAATTGTCTGACTCGTTTTTACAATCTGTTTGACTCTGTCATAGAGTTCTTGGAAAACGAAGACACAGCATTGTGCGAAAACCTCATCACATCAAAGAATGATATCGCATATCTGACAGACCTTTATACATTGTTTAATGATATGAATCTCCAACTTCAAGGCGATGACTTGAACTTAATAAGAACAAAAAATATCGTCGCTGCTTTCGTAGCCAAGCTGCTCTTACACAAGAAGAATATCGGCAGACATGAGTTCCATAATTTTCCCAATTTATCAGTATCCTGCAACAACGACGACTTGCTCGTCTACTGCCAACATTTGGAAAATCTTCACAGTGATTTCATTGAAAGATTCCAGGACATTTGGAAATTGGAAATACCTGACTGGGTGTTAGATTCTTTTTCAAATGTCAACATAGCAATATCACCCCAGCTGGAAGAAGAACTTATAGAACTGACAACGAACGAGGAAATAAAAATCAGATTTAAAAATGGCTACCAACAATTTTGGTTACAAAAGTTAATTCCGCAGTTGTACCCTGGATTGTGGTCGATCGTTCAACAAGTTTTGATATCATTCCCATCGTCATATTTGTGTGAACGTGGATTTAGCGCTGTGACGACGCTGCTTACTAAAAAGAGCAATCATTTGCAAGTTACCAAACGCGGCGACTTACGATTGTTTTTCAGTAAAATCGAACCTGATATCAACAAACTTGTTAAAAATCATCAAATTCATCCATCCCATTAGATTAGTTTAAAAACTAAAATTGATTACCTATCTATATTGTTTCTTTTAATTTGATTAAAATATATTATTAAAATTATAAAGTTGCGTTTTAATTGCTCTCACTGGCAAAAATTTCTAGTTTAGAATGTAAGTTTAAACACCAAAACCGACTAATATAGCACACTATAATTAAATTAAAGTAATGAAATTATGGTTTTTAAGTTTTAGGAGTGTATAAAAAATGGGGGGGGTGATGAAAAATAATTGATTTTCAAAGGGGGCGGTAGAAGAAATAAGTTTGAGAAACACTGCTGTAAAAGGTGGGTTATTCCATTATAAAAACACATGCTTGCTGTTTCTCTTTTTGAACAGACAATCACGTGTAATATTTCTGAGTTTAATAAGGCCTTTCCTTTGCTGAATTTTATACAGTATTGTATTCCTTTTTGGAAAACAATGTATTCATCATCGTTTAAACACAAAATGATGTCTCTCATTTTTGAATTTCCTGTTTCTGGGCTGATTTCTCGTGTATAATTACATGCGTATTTTATAAATACTTGTTACTCAAGTTTTGCTCACAAGTGTGTGTAACTGCCAACTCTTAATGCACGTTAATGGCTTCCTTAGGCAGACCGCAAATTCGGTAGACAATCCGATTAAGACGCCGTCTTATAGTAGACAAATGCGATCTCCTCGATGTCTTAGTGTGACGTAGCTAAAACGTAGTATCTGACGTCAACATGTAATGTGTAGATTATATACATAAATGTGAATTTTTATGAAGAAAAACATTAAAAGGAGCGTTAGAATATTCACAGTAAACTGCAGAATAACGAATAATTTATTTTTTGATTTATTGTCAATAAAATGATGCATCTTCCATAAAATAAAAGTATAATTTGACACTGAAATAATCAAAACTAATGTTTAATTAACAATTTATGTAAGGGATATAAAACACGAGTTGGTATATAAGGTGGTGAAAGATTTTAAATATATACATATCCAATAATTCTTGATGGTAAAATATCAACCTTTACTGAAATTTTTGATTCTAGATCCCAAACAATTCACTTGTAAAATCATGCTGATCTGCAAACGTTTGAACACTTCCTTTTATCCCCTTCGGGGCTTCCACTTTCAATTTCCGTAGCAGTAAAAAATTCTCCTATACAAATTATCCTTTTTTTGGAATTTTTTTTCCTACATATTGAAAAACCTCTTATTTCCTTCTAGAATCATTCACTTTTTAGAATTGTTTTACAACCTGAAATAACATTTTACTGGTTTTCTCGAAAAAAGAAGACAATAATTTTGGAAATATTTTACCTTATATTGAAAAGGAGTTTAGATTGATATATCACCTTAGGCTACTGAAATTTGTAACGAACTGTTTCCTTTTTCTTTTAGCATAAGAGCTCTTATATGGAAATAATGTATTAAATTCCTGTTAAAAATAAAATATTTTTCAATTATAGTTAATATATCTAACTAAAAATATTAGCATATAAAATAATAATAGTATATAAGTATGATAATGCTCACATTTCAGTTTAAGATAATTAACAATAATTAAAATGTCAATTTATCATAATTATTAATTTAATTAAAGAAATATTGATTAATTTTCGATATTCAAACGTATTACCAAGATTTGTAAAAGAAATTCAGCTCAAAATGTTTTAGAGCTGATCTAGTAATTTTATTGTTGTAGAGAAGATATAACAACTTTAATATTGTGCGTCATATTTTTATTTTATATTTAAATACATGTAACAAAAGGCATATAAAATGCATGTACAAGTTGATAAATTTTACAAAGCAGAACACATTAATATTTTTTGTAAATGAATTTATAAAGAAATAAATTCAGCATTTATTAAATTTTATTTTAAATAGTTATTCTTTATAAATGTAATATAATATAATACAATATAATATCATAAAATATAATACAATATAATATAATGAAATATATTACTAACTTATATAATACAGTCTTATGTAATGTAATCTTATGTAATACAATCTTATGTAATGTACAGTTATGTAATGTAATGTAATCTTATGTTGTTGCAACTATATGTCTATAGAGGGCGCACTACACGAATATCTTTGTTTACAAACAGAATAAGATTCTGCGCCCAGCGATGTAGATGTTCTTTGTTCCATGTCTTGTCCTGTTTAAGTATGTCCTATGTTAATAAAGAAATTAAAAACCTGCTCAACGTAAGCTTATTTAGAATTTGAATTTATTATTAAGATGAATTGATAAACATGATTAGCAATAAGAGTATTTCATTAGAAAAATATTACATATGTAATGTAATATAATATAATATAATATAATATATATGTAATGTAATGTATAATATATATGTAATGTAATGTATAATATAATGTAATGTAGTATAATATAATGTAATATAATATAATATAATTTAATGTAATATAATATAATATAATTTAATGTAATATAATATAATATTTTATACTGTAATGTAATATAATGTAATATAATATAACACACATGTAACACACTATTTCTCTATATAATCTCCCCCCCACACACACACAGTCGCCGTAGACATTTATTGCAACGTGGCATTAATCGCTGGATGTCTTGACGATTGGAAATCCTTCCTCGGCCCTTGTGACTCTGCTTAGAACAGCTGTCTGAACCTGGTCATCGTTGGAAAATTATCTTCCACCTAAATGCACTCCGAGCTTGCCAAACACATCAAAGCGCTAGATCGGAACTGTATGGTGGATGCTTCCAGACATCAAACCTAAAGCTTCGAAGCAAATCCTGTGCTGGGCGTGTCTCGTGAGATTTTGGATTGTCGTGCAAGAGCACAGCGCCTTTACTAACCTTCACTCACTTATTTTTAACAGAACTTCTAAGTGTTTCGTGGTGACAATGCAAGGGCAACATACACTACCGATATTTCACGATGAATTCTTTTAACGCTTTGCCCACTAAAAATATACTGTTCTACGGACTTCATTCATCTTTAGAGTAAATTCTTAAATGTCACGCAATTTTCTTACTCTTACTACGCATCAATGGTTCAAACAATCAGAATGAAATTCCTACTGTTAGAAGACGTTAACTCAATTATCACCTATTGTACATATATATATATATATATATATATATATATATATATATATATATATATATATATGTCTTGAGGGTTGAATCCTATGCCACATCAAGGCCAGAAATTGCTACTCGTTTGTCGTTACCCAGCGGGCACCTGTGAACGAAGTCACGGAGGCGAGTAGCGTTACCCGCGTCATATCGCCACAAAACCCGTTTATGGGGTGGGCCACATTCATACATAATCACGGTAGAAAGGTTAGAGAAACAGAGAAAGAAAGTAACATCCATGCCCGAACCGTGATTCAAACCCAGCACCCACAATTCAGGAGTCAGGAGTGCTAAGCACTCAGCCATCGGTCGGCATATATATATATATATATATATATATATATATATATATATATATATATATATATATATATATATATATATATATATATATATATATATATATATATGTATATATCTTACATTCTCGACATTGACATTTATGGTCAATATTTCAATTTTCTTTGCATTTTTAAGAAAGAATTTAAAGTGATTATCAATTTAACTTTTCATAGTTATTTAGTTACATACAAAAGAAGATAAAAACAAATTGAAAAGGCATCTCAGGTTTTTGATTTTTAAAATGGCTAAGTCCAAATAGACTTATTTCATTTCATATTGAACAATTTAATGATAAGTTTTGATAATATACAGTTTCACGAAAATTCACTTGAATTCATGGAATAAATAGCAAAATACTTTCATCTGGTAATCAAAATATTTTATTGTTTTTATTTAAGCAGAGGAAACAAATATAAATACAATTTGACAAGTGGAAACTCTTTTTAGATGACGAAAATTTGTAACAACTGAACGTCTAAAATTTCTGTTTTCATTCAATTAATCATCCAGATGAATCTTCACAATGATTTTACTTTTAGTAGTATACTCGCATCATAGGGAAGCCGTGGTGGTTCAGTCTCGACCTCGTTCTCATGATCGTAAGGTTATGCGTTAGAAACCCAACATAACAAAGGATCTTTCGTGTTCACTAAAGTCGTGTTTGTACACATTTAGTGAACTGTACTGTGTTAATGAGACACGGTAAATAATTGGATGTTGTAATGTCCTCAAAGTGAAATAATACCTCTGGGAGGGGAAAAGTATAAAAATTGGGAGTTTTCAACTTGGTTCCTGCTTTATAAGTACGAAGATGTCCATCAAGCAGCTTCCATCTAACTTTTAAAATCAACTCAGACCTAGAGGTAGTTAAATATGGTAGTGCTAATATATATATATATATATATATATATATATATATATATATATATATATATATATATATATATATATATAGTTATTTATGACACTTTGGCAAGCCAAGCTCGCTATGCCATTGACTATGCGAATTTAAGTCAGTAGGGTACGTTTGTCGTTTAACCAGAGCACAACAAAGCTCAAATTTCGAATTTTTTCTAAACTTCTCCAACAGATGGCACTACCAGAGGGTCCACTCCATCAATTTTGACATTGATCTGGAAGGAGAGAAAATTTTCTCCAGGTTTGGTTTGTTTGTCGCTCAACGGTCATTTCTTGCACACGAGTGCTAATTAGACCGGGACCTACGGTTAAAAGTGCATTCCGAATCACCACAAACATCCATGCCCAAGGTGGGATTCGAACCCACGAACTGTTGAATCGAAAGCAAGAACGCTAACCATTCGGCTGCCAGCTCGGCTAAATTTTCTCCAGAATCATTATACCCATGGTAACTTCTCAACGACAGACCACACGACTTTTGATTCCACAGATTTAACGAGCACGTGTATCGCATGAACTCGGTGGGTCTTTGAAGGCACTGTTAATCGTACCCCACCCTTCCGCTGAAGGCTTAACGACTAGGTTAACTCGGACTATATATAGGGCGGAGGTGGGCTGGTGGGTTGTGTCGTTGTTCTAACTATCGGAAGGTAAAGATTTCGAATATCGGCCTACCGAAGTTCCATCTTGTTCACTAAAGGTGGCTGTTGGACGTTAAAACTGGGTATGGCTGCAATGTCCTCCAAGTGAAATGATACCCCTGGATATGGTAGGCCAAGTAGTGGGAGTCTTTTGCTTGGTTCTGCTTCAAAATCAAGAAGACTCCACCCGGCTGCTTCTTTCTAACTAGTAGAGTACAGAACAGGGTTAGGTACAAGGAAGCATGCCGGAGCCACAACGGCCTATATATGTGTGTGTGTTGGCCAGAAGAGGAAAACGGGGACAAAAGTGTGGGTTTTATGCATGTATAGCTTAACCGAGGACGTACATAAAACCAGAGTTTTATGAATGTCCTCGGTTAAGCAATAAAATATATATCGTGTATGTCAAACCGATTTCTAAAAATATCATTCATTGTGATATTTTTAGAAATTAGAAAGTTATTTTGGAAAAGTCACACTGCAATGAAGTTGCAAAGGCTATGTAAGAAGGACTGTTGATTTGCTTTCTCTTTTGTTTTGCAGCTGGATTGTAATGTTAAGATTGCTTATTCTTTTTGTTATTTTGTGATTAATTGTTAAAGTTTTTTATCCTTTTAAAATGTTAGTTTAGTATTAAAACAATTTATATAAATCATTTGGTGTCATGAAGTAAAAATGAATGATAAAAATATCAGCCTAACAGCAATAAATATTTCACTCGTGCATTTATTCTTTGGAACAACCTTATTCGATATGTAAAATTATTAAATTTATGTTTTTAAATAATTAATTATTATCTAATTAAGTAAATTAGAAATTTAAATAAACTTTATTACCTTTAGTGTTTTTTTATTTTATTTATTTATTTATTTTTTTTTTTTGTAGAATTATAAATTTTTGAGAATTAAAGGAATTTTTTTAAAAATAATTAAATTTACATTAAACTACAGTATATTTTATTTTATTAAATAAAAAATATTATAAATGTTAAACGTAAATAAATAAATTATTATTAAAAATTTTCTAATTTAATTAATTTACTTCTTTTGAAAAAAAATTCCTTATGATGTAAAACGAAGTATAAAATTTAAATTTGATTTTTTCTGCATTAGCCGGAATAGGAAAATATTTATTGGAATTTAAAAAAATTCTCTACTAGAAATGTGAGTTTTAAAGTCTTATATATTCAGGGTTTCTTGTGTTAAATTTTCTTTGGTTTTTAAACAAACTCGTTATGTAAATTGGTATTCTGTTTTTTAAGGGATGTAACGCAATTCATAGTACACCTTGGGTCATGCTAAATCTTTTCTCTGTCTTATTTTTGGTGATGGTCTTTTAAAATACAAATTGCACTTTTAAGGACATTCAACGTTTTAGAATTCTCAAATGAAATGCCGGTAGAATCACTCAAAAAATGAACACAGCATCCAACTATCTTTGGGTTACATATTTTTTTATGATTATCAAAGCAAACAGTGTTTATAATGATTTAGCTAGATTTGATTTTGCTGGTTATTACCTGAAACTACTGCATAAATCTTGGCGTAATACTAGAGGTATTTTAGCTGACATCAGGAATTTTTTGGTGGCCAAACGTTGGATACCTAGTATTTCTTATCAATTTCCAACGTTGGCCAAACGTTGGAAATTGATAAGAAATACTTATAAATTTTTTTTTGAATGATGAACTCGCTGTTAAAGAAGAATCATGCGAGACACCTTATAAGGCTGAAAATTCTAAAATACCAGATGTTAGAAATTAGAGTAAGAACATTGTTAAGACCTCCGCTATCATATAGATGGCGCTCCTACTCACCAAAGTGAGGGAGCTGTTTACATAATTTTGTAAAAGAGTAGCTGTAACATTGGAAGGTAACAGACGGGCCTGCTGTTGGTCTTCCGTTATTCCTTTTCAATGTTTTGTTATGTTTAAATAAATGTGTGTTGGTTTTTTAAAAGTATACACACAGTTCACTTAAATTCACTAGTTAGTAGGACGCGCGCGCGGCTCCTACAAATATAGCTATCCTCCGTAAAGTAATCATATTACCAAAGCGCAATTTTAATATTTTTATAAAAATTTTTGATACCGCAAAAATAGAACTAAGGTTTTTAAATTTAAAAATAAACTGAGACATGGCAACCCTCTTCTTCAAAAGTACCAATTATTCTTAAGGGAGCCGACCAACTTGTCTAGTGGTCAGTGTGCCTGACTGCGGATAAAGAGGTCCTGGGTTTGAATCCCGGTTCGGGCATGGATGTACTTTCTCTCTCTATCTATCCTGTCTTTGACCTTTCCTTGTATGAATGAGGTGTGAATGATTGCCTACCCTATAAACGGGTTCCTATGGCATGTGTGCAGAGCCAAGTTGTACTTTCACCTTCATGGTGCTCTGATTAAAACGAAAGACGCTCCCAATTGACTTAATTCGCATAGCATAGCGAGCTTGGCTTGTCCAAGTGTCATTAGTAACAACAACAATTCTTAAGGGAAAGTCCTTGATCTATAACAAATATATATCTAATTCTTTTGACATTTTTCGCTCTTATTCAGAGTTTGAGTCGTGAACTCAAAAGGCAACAGAAAAGCTGATGAAGAAATTTATCAGGAATTCCCATAAAGTTATGGGAACTGGACAAGTGATTTTTAATAAAATCTTTTACTTTATGGAACTAAAAATTTGATTCCTTAAAATAAAACAAAGTCTAGGTCCGGATGGCATACATTGGGAGTTCATTAAACACCTAGGACAGGTCTCTTCAGACCAAATTTGATCCGGGGCAAATACAAATATTTAAACAGATTGGAGGGCTGTACAAATATGCACATTTTTAAGGGAAAGGTTTAATACAGTTATAATATGTAACTTTAACATTAAATTGCATTAGTGCTCCATTATCTTTTACAATCCTCTCAGTATCAACATTAATATTAGTTGTTGCCAGACACAGTGCGTGTGTAAGTGAAGATCTATATTTAGATATTATAAAATTCATTGTGGAATACGCACTTTCACAAAGGTAAGAACTCCTCATCATCGAACCCATTTTTTAACCACGATTGGTTAATTTGAGGAAACGCTCGAACCAAGGAGCTTAAAAAATCTATTTTAGGCTCTGTCCTGCTCTTGTAAAAGGGGTCTGATTGTAGGTCGCATTATTCCAATCGCTAATCAGTGTGTTTGCACTTTCAATTAGAATTGTTAATGTTGAGTAAAAAGTGATGTTCTCTAATTCTTTAAAATATGCAAATCGCTGCTCAAACTCTACAATTACATCGTCAATGTCAATATACTTCAAATGATCCTTAAAAGTACATCCTTCAAAAATTTCCATCTCTGTGTAGTGTTTTCTTTATAACTCAGAAAAAAATCATTCTGTTCTCGTGACGTTTTGAGCAATTTTAGTTTACTTCTAAAACCATTCATACAAGTTCATACATACAAGTTGACAATTGACAAGATGACATATTCATACAAGTTGACAACATTGTGTCCTTTGCCTTCAAACTTCTTCTTCTTCTTCTTCTTAAAATTGAGTTTGTATGTCATTGGGCACCTCTGCTTTTATCAGCATTTTGTACCATTAACTCCAAACCCAATGTTTCCTAGTTCCAGTTGCTCGGGTCACCCACTTTACTAATAAAGTCCGATAACCCTTTAATGGAGTCTAGGTGTAACTCTCTAGTATGGATGAAGCCTAAAGAAGTTAATTTAGGGAGGGCAAGAGCCTCACATTCGTAAATGACATGCTCTGCCGTTTCCTCTTGCATATGACATTTCCAGCAGATAAGGTCTTGTTGAAATAGTCCCATCTGGTCAGAAAGTCAGTCATGCTAGGAATAGCTTCCTGACTTTCACCAGAAGAAGATGGTTTAGAGGTCATTTCTACCTTAAGTTAAGGATTCATTGCTGCCCCTTTACAATATTGCCTCTGAGTTCCCTTGTCTTTTTCAGCAAGGTCTACTTTAGAGGCTTCACCTGCAAATTCAGAAAGGTTTGTTACTTCTTGTGTCTTTTCAGCCACAAGATAACAATTAAAAAGCTCAGGTAATATAAGTCCACCCAGCATTGCCTGAGTTACTGTGCAAGGCAAATTACTCTAGAAGTTCGCCAAGCAACTAGAGGCTCCGTTAAGACACCAATACCGCGGTGCCAATTAGCCCTAGGCACGGATCGCATAACACCAGGGTTTACGGGAGCTGGTTCGCGGCCTATGATTCTATATTCAAGGCTATCCTGTCATTCCTACAGGACATTCGGCTATCCACCACTTGCCGACGCGCCTGGTGGCTGTGCTCAAGCCCCAGGAAGGTACACGTATCCCTTTGTTCCAGGAACTTCAAACTTAATTCGTTTAAGTAATGTGTCGCAGCAGCTAAAAATATAAGATCAACCAGGAATAAAGTATATTACATACAATTTTGGGTTCTTACGCATTATCGCAACCATATTGGTAACATTATATAAGAACTGACCAATTCTAAAAACGGAATACGCTGACGGGAGATGGATTGCGTAGTTGAAATATGCAGTGTGAAAGAAACAGTATGAAAGAAAATAATAAATAATATATGAAAGAAAAGAAATAATTTTTATCTGTATAATTCTTACCTTTATTTGACGATATATCAATTACGTTTTGGTGGAAAGTATTGCAAAATGGTTTTTACAATAGAATCAATATGATTCTTTTTATCCTTTTCTTGGTTTTGTCGCCATATGAATTCTGCCAAGTAAGATTCAAGATGGTATCTTGCTGTATCACGTTGCCTCTTGTTCCTCTATTTCGTGGAACCCCACATTCTTTGGGTGTGCACACCCCTTTCGGGTTTGGTTTGGTTTGTTTGTCGCTCAACGGTCATTTTTTGCACACGAGGGCTAATTAGACCGGGACTTACGGCTTAAAGTGGATTCCGAACCGCTACAAACATCCATGCCCAAGGTGGAATTCGAACCCACGAACTGTTGAACCGAAGGCAAGAGCGCTAACCATTCGGCTGCCAGCTCAGCCACTCCTTTCGGGGTCGACAAAATTATATTTGTGATTTATTCTTAAATGATTACATTCAGCGATTGCCAATTGATCAGTCTGATACGCTCTCCAACTGTCAGAATAAAGTATCCCTTCCGCAATGTTTTCGACAATTTTCTGGAAAAGCGTGGCTGCAGTTCTATCAGGAACGGTTTTTAAAAATGCTTGTTTGGTCAATCGACAGACGCCACCAAAAGTCCATTGCTCTGGCAATATTCGATCCGAATTATTTTTCTTTTTGTGAACACGCTTTCATCTATTTCCCCAATGCGGCTAGATCCACCTATTTTCGTTCTTTCTTTGCATTCCATGTGTGGAGAAGACAAATCTCTGTCATAAAATTATTCCAGTCTATGACTGTTGTCTGCTAAATTAAATTCTCCGTCACAAAATTTGACTGTTGTTAATTCTTTGCACCAGCAATACATGAATCTTACTGCTGTTAATAACGGGGAATGATTATCCAACCAATTACTATTTCTTATTCCCATATGTTGATTACAAGTTACAACTTGGCACTCCCAAAAAATCTGTTTTCCAAAATAAAGCTTTATCGGGTGAGAGTTTTGGTACATTTCCTAACGTCTGGTAAAATGTTATATTTCTGTAAAAGTGTAACGGCATCTTTTTCGGTAAATCCCTGATTCGCATTTTAATATTCGACCTGGCCATTTTCAAAGAGCAGCAAGGCTGAGAAATGTGACAAACGGGGAAATTTGAAAAGCAGCACATGGTTGCCAATTCAACGCAAGTTATCCCGGATGTTGGCATGGTTGCGATAATACAAAAGTACCCAATTTTGCAGTTCAGTATTGTCTGATTTTATTTCATTTTTTAGAAATAATGTATGTCTTTCCGTAAAGCAAAAAAAAAAAAAAAAAACTTCAAGGCACAGTCCAACACTAAGCCATCTTATTTTGTAGTGTTATAACAAATCTCCATTGCTAACGTCAATTTCACTTAAAAAAATCTCGAAATGTTCTACGAGTCAAAACTCTGTTTCTGATTCTAATGAGATTTGTTATTTTAACAACTTTCATGGCATTCATTTCGCGCAAAGATTTTCCACATAAGGCTTCCAGTAAAACAGCGGGCAATTAATGCCACTTTCGTAAGAAGTCCCGCGAATCCTGTCAATGTTCCCGTCATGGCTTTTGCTCCATCAGTAACAATGCAAGAACATTTTTGAAATCCTCCGTATTCTATGACTGTTTTATTGGCAACTAGACAGATATCTGCGCCTTTAATTATTCCTGGTAAAGGTATCTAATTTAATATTTTTTCTGTACTAGTAAAATCATTCGAAATGCAATGAATATTAATATATGACTGATATCTGTTGGGTCGGTGCTTTCACCCAAACATATTGAGTAGCATTCGCAATCCAAAATGTATTCACAAAATGTTTTCGAAACTTATTCGCTCATATTATCCACTCGTCGCTTCGCTGTTTAATGAGATAATGCTAGATTCAAACTTTTCCACAAACTTTGGCTGCATGAAGCGTTGAGTCTCGCATTTTTTCATTAAAATCCCTTCACTGAGTGGTTTTCTTTTTGCTTTGGCTAATAGTCAGGAAACTTCATAAAACGCAGCTAAACTTTTTTCATTATCTGTACTTACTTTTGAAAACATACTTAATGTATTGGTTTTTTTTTATACTCAGCTACAATAATTTTTCTTGCTTCACCTATGTTTTTTATACTTTTCTTCATGTAAAGTAGTATAGTGCAATTTCACATTGTATTCCTTATTCAGACAAAACTTTCATGCAAATCATACGCTGAACTTCAGTTATTGTTGCAGATCAGATAGTCTAATTCCCATTTTTCATCACTTAGTTTTCGCTTTTTCGTAGATATAATGAGGCTTGTTTTTTGCACAATAGAGTTCTGTTTACACTTTAAATATATCACAAGTTTAAATAGACAAAATAAATAAAGGAGTAAGCTGAAACTACATACAACCACTACGATTACCAAATATAGCTACTAAACAACACTCGTTTCGTCATATGACAACCAATAAATAAACGACAATCAACGGCCACTGTTAGACTCTCCGATCCCGCGGCATTTTGGAGGGGAACCGATACTCATTCTAATCAATCAGTTGCAATTTTAATGCTCTTCTCTGTCGAATCGGGCGGCTTTTGAAAAGATCAAAGCAGTGCAACTTCTGTTATTCTGCGCAATGACCTTGAGTGGAGGCAGACAACTGCACGCCGTGAATAAGGCTAGACACGAGTGGGACGGGGACTCACAAATACGATTCATTATTTATTCATAATACCATATAAAAATCATTTCTACCAAGAAAATTTGAAAAAAAGGAAAAATGTATTCTTCCGTTTTAATATTTAAAACGAAAACTGCGGGCCGCACAATGATCGAACGAGGGCCGCCAGCGGCCCGCTTTTTGGACAGTGCTGATCTAGAATATATATGGCTGGAAATAAATAGGACACTCATATTTTATAAATTATGCTTTATATTTTAACCCAATTAAAGTAAATGTTCTTTTTTTATTTTAATCTAATTTTTATTTTACTTTCAGTGAATGAGTTTCATCCACCTTTAAAAAATATTATAAAGTAGTACTTAACGATTTTTTTGGTCTGCGAAAAAAGTAGGACACCTGCAAAACTATTCTCGTTTTGGAATCTGTAGCAGTTTAATATGTTGAAAATAGTGTTCTTTTATATATAAACATTTTTTCAAAAGATATATTTTGTTGAAAAAAATCCTGAATTTTTGTACAGTTAAAATCCCTAGCGAAAAACTTATGACTGAATTTCAAAAAGGCCAAATTGTGGCAAGTAAGCATGTGAGCAAAAGTGTAAACGAAATTTCAAAGCACCCACACATTAGTCCTAACGCTGTTTCTAACTTCTTGAAAAATCTTAAGAGTCAGGAGAAAGCAATGATTGCCCCACTTACAAAACTGACTCTGCATAATCACAAAGAAAGATCATTAAATAACTTAAAAAAGTGCGTGAAAGCATTGGAAGAGCTCAAGACCCATCTGGTTTCACACATGTAATTAGAAGAGCATTTTACACAACTACATAAAAATATCGGATACCTTCGTATTGAAGAAAAGAATGCACCTTCCTCAACGGAACGAAAGGCATATAAAGCAGCGGTTATAGGGCATCAAAGAACACATGTCTTGGAACTCTGAATGGACTTCAGTTATTTTATTTATTTATTTTTTTTGATGGAAAAATTCCATTTAGATACTTCAGAGGCTTGTCTGCTATTGGCATTGTCTGGGTACACAAGAAGAAACTTATTTTACATGACCGATAGGAGGAGGCAGTTTAGTGGTTTGGATGTCAGTTGACAAAGTTGGAAAGACCAATCTACAGAGTTCTACATAAGTACATTTTACAATCTACATAAGTTAATTTTAACTCAAAAAACAGAACCATAGATACTTCGTTTTCATATCGACATGGTGGGGATACATTCCGCTCTACTACTGAGGACTGTAAAAGACGTCAGTGACGTTGAAATAATGAGCATTAATTACTTATTTGATTTGTTAAGTGCAAAAATATTGTGGTTTTGGATTGTCTCTTTCTGCCTTAAATTTAAATATGTATAGATTTATCAATCACATAACAATTTTAAATGAACATTTTTCTTTAATGTTTTAAGACCTGAAGAGAAATGTTTTATTTGCAAGTGGTTATTCTAAATCATTTGAATCTATATCATAGAAGCCGCATCATGTACGAGAAAGCGAATGTTATTTTAATGCAGTAAATATTATCTTTAAAAAATTGGACATAAACGAGTTGTAGTAAAATGCATTATCCTCGATACTGTGTATAGTTGTAGTATTACTATGATTCTCACTATGCTGAGGCCCTTTTGTGGGTCATCAAATATTTGAAATGTATATAGAATACTGCTTTTTTATTATGATTTAAATAATAAATGTAGTGTTTTTGTAGAATATATAATATTATTTTACACTCAAAATTATTATATCAATAACCATATACTTTACACTCCGTCTTATATGTGAGTAAACAACTTTTAAAATTGTCTTTTTTTCATGCCGTATAATTTTAAAACCATTAAAAGTAGGGCGATGACATAAATAAAAAGTTGAGATGCACTGTATTAAGGGTTAGTCAAACAAACGCTCACCTGCCTAGGCAAATTTTATCGATTTTTTAATCAGCTCATGATAAAGTATAGCAAATACGTACAATTTAGGTATTGAATTTACCGAGTATTATTTTATTAATTATTTTATACAACTATGCTGAAAAATACCCCCCTTATCTCTAATATAAATGAAAGTAATGAAAACTATTAAGGTACACTCATTTTATCAATTGAATCTTTTTAAAATTACTTTTAATTCCATGTTTATATGCAATTGTTGTCAGTAATTTAATAATAATGTTGTCAATGAATAAAAACTACACGAGTAAAATTATAGTTTGTCAGTAAAATATGGTCTCCATATTAAATGAATACCAATCCAGATTTTTCTTATACTTGAAAAAATTCTATATACATTTAATATAACCGTAATAAAAATTATACTTGGAAAAAAAATTTACTAAAATGTGTAAAAAAAAAAAAAACCAGTTACTTTTATAACGAACTCATTTTATTGCCAATAACAGTAAAAATGCATGAAATAAAGTCAGTATGAGTATTTTATATTAATACATTATTGGCAAATTTTATTCACAACTTGTTTTGATATTGTTAACTGTTTCTTGGCTACACTTGACGGTTCAGCGATTCTCTCTCATCAATCAATTTATACACGAGTGCTAATTAGACTGAGACCGACAATTTAAAGCGGATTTGGAACTATAGGCAAAACCGCACCCCATTTTGAAGCTTGAAGACCACAAAACTTATTTGCCCCCCCTGATGTATCACGACCTTTTTTTTTTTTATCTTAACGATTGTTTGAGTCAAGTATATAACCGGCTACCCACCTGTAACGACGTCGTTTCTAACATGACAGATGGCGCCACTACTTTCACTTTGTTTTGGGTTCTCTCCATATATCCCATCATGCATTCACAAATACCCTTGGGAGTACTCCTCTCAATTTCTTGTATTGTAAATAGACTTTTTGTAAACATCTACTAGCCGGAAAAATTGTTGTATTCAAATTATTAATAGCATCAACTATGTTACTATCAAATAGAAATTAGACTCTGTCAAACAATAATGTACTAAGTACCTAAGAAATGTAATACTTGATCATGTAAGCCATTCTTGCTCTGCAAGACTGTAAATCTTGGATCTGTGGTTATTCCAGAGTGTCAGCCTGCGAAGCAGGCTTTAACTCTTTCATCTGAAATAGTTCCGAATGGAGAAACTTGACATTATTAACGGAGAAGCGCTGAAATGTACAGCGGAGTAAGGAATGCAATGGAATCCTAATGTCCAATCAGCATGAAGCTGTCCTTGTGGTCGGAGCTTGAACAAATTTCAGTAGAAATTCTAATAAAAAATACTTGCAAGTGTTAAAGTTGAAAATATACAAAATATAGGAGAAATACAAGATGAAAATGTAGAATATGTACACTATATACAAAATAGCTGTAAACACTTATAAAAATTCATTTTCACTGGAAAAAATTGAGTAGCAATAGGTCTATATTTGCTAAGTTCAGGAATATATTTATAATTAATTGAAATTTGCAGTATTGCAGAGTTTAGCTTTTTCATAGAAATTCTTATTTAATTTACGAATATGCACTAAAATGTCTTCAATTTTGAGGTCTTTTTCAATAACTGTAAATATTTTTGTTTTACTCAATAAATGCTTAGGGGCGGGGCTAGCACGGATTAGGTAAGTATACCAGTTTCAGTCTGACTCCAAAAATATTCGCCATGTTCAATTCCTCACTCTTATTGATAAATCGAAATTTAGTGAATTGGGTTTCGTTTATGAGTTCGACTAACATTACGGGCATAGATACTTGCAATAACTCAGAACTGGCTTTAATTTATAAGTTGCGGTTTAACCAGCTTTCGTGTTCGATGACCACAGAGCAATAAATCAGATCAACATATATTGAGTCCCTATTTTAATTTTAGATTCTCATCTTTATTTAGCTTAATATCTCATTTAAACTTCTTTTTCCAATGGCGGGCACATTGGGTGACGAACCCTATGCCACAACAAGGCCAGAAACTGCTCCACATCTGTCGTTACCCAGCGGGCACCGGTGAACCAAGTCACGGACTCCGCACCAAAATATCGTTAAGCAACACACACATTATTGCCATGCTTGCTGACACATTAGGTTTCTCCTTTTCTCAATATTTATCACCCGATTTCCAATGTGAAAGGAAGTTTTGTTACTCTGCAACTATCTTTGTGTCTGATGGCTTACGAGAGGGAAACCTAAAATTTAAAATGTTTGCCCCACTTCTTGTGACGTCAATGTTACAATTTGAATATGCACTGCGATATGTTTTTGCTTGTTTGATGTGTACACCATTTAAATTTAATTGAAATTAATTTCTTAAAACATTACTCTGATAAAGTATAAAATGTGTATTATATTTGAGCTACGCAATTCTTTTGGCAACTATCAATGATTGAATACAAAACTATTTCACTTCTCCATCATGACAGAAAGCATTTCCGACGGCAAACTTGTCTTGCCTCAACAAAGCTCATTCTCTTTCAGCAAAATACTAATTTATTTGCGAAATTAATTCAGGTGATTCCCAAACAGATGGAATTTTAAAAATTATATTGATATTTAAAAGTTTATTATTATAAACGTGTGACTTTTTATAAATCAAAAAGTATTGTCAACAATTTACTGGATAAAATTATACTGGGATACTTTTAAAAATGATAGTAATTTATTCGTAATTATTGAACGTACACATTTGAAAATTTTCTTGTGTGGTTTTCTTTCTAAGTTTGTTGATAATGATGCAAAACGTGTCTAACAGAAATGCCTTTCTATTTCAGTACGTGTTTCTGTATTTCCTAAAATATATGTAATGTAAAAAATTATCAACACCACACATTCCATGCAATCGCCTCTATCACGAGGATTATCCACATTTTAAAGTTGAAAAAATTTAAAACTTTCAAAATAAAATTGCCCTTTAAAATGTATCTTTTTAATTCGCGTTTCACGACAGGGTATATCTTGGATAGGTGACAGCTCATGAGTCTACCTCGTCATATGATCATGTTTGAATGCTGATTGTTTAGAATTCTCAAGAAATACATTGATAACTAGAAAATTTCTCTCCCTATTACATATATTTATAATACAACGTACGTACAGAAAACAAATCCCATGGAAAACTATTTTTCACGGTATGTGATTATATATTTCATGGAAAACTAGTTTTTAATTTGATCTTACGAAATCTATCAAAAATCTATTTTAAGTTAACCTTTAAGCTCTTATTGTATACGCTTAAAAATGCGCTATTACACTTTACCAAATCATCATAGCTGCATTTTACGTAGGTATAGTATGTTTGTCGCTCAACGGTCATTTTTTTGCACATGAGGGCTAATTAGACCGGGACTTACGGTTTAAAGTGGATTCCGAACCACCACAAACATCAATGACCAAGGTGGGATTCGAACCCACGAACTGTTGAACCGAAGGCAAGAGCGCTAACCATTCGGCTGCCAGCAGTGTTAACAAACGTAGATCAGCAGTGTTAACAAATATCTAATTATATGTAAAGGCATATACATATATGCCAATGAATAAATGTTAGAACAATCGGAATTATTTCAATATTTCTCCTCTGACGCCACATGTAAAGAAAATGTAAAGGATACTATTTTAATACATACGAAATTGAACATTTGACCGCTATTCAAGAAAGTGGATTAGCTCAGACGACAGACAATCGAACATATAACAATAATCTGTAAATATTCAAAGGATTTATATAACAATATATTGTTTGTTATTGCGATATATAATCTAACTATTTTAATCCGTTAAATAGGACTTTAACAATCAATACTTACAATTAGAACCTAAAAAACTATAACTTTGACATTCAACATAATGTGCAAATAAGATTGTAAATTTTTATCTACCTAAAGCAAAATTAATAAAAATTGGAATTGTTCATATATTGTAAATTTATCCAAGTTGACATTTTTATTCTTCCTCGAATTTGCAAATCTTAAAGCCATTCAATCCTCAAATCTTATTTGGAGTCTCGTTAACGGAAAAGATTCCAATAAATCTAAAATTGCATCTCAAACAAAAGTACCGACGTAATAAAACATAATTTGGCTCGTCATTCCACGGTTTCTTTACGTAAGGATACACTTTTATGCCAAATATTCGACTCGAAACTTAGGATTGAAATTAGAAGCAATTACTCGCTTTCTAAAATTAGATTACATTTATATACGCATTGCGTAAACTTTCCATAGGATATATTAATATACTTGTGAGCACTATTGTCTTACTCTGAAGGAATCTATACCTTACTCAGAAGAAAAAAAGCTGTATTTTGGTAATTAATACACATGTAGCAATGAAAAATTTTTAAGCTCGCATTAATTATACATAATGACATTGTGTTAACATTCATATACAAAACACGTGTGTGTCTTTTTAAAATTTTAATATATAATTAAATATTCTCTCATATTAAATTTTCGATTTTAATAGACAAACAGAAAATAACAGCTTTTCAGTTAATTTAGTATAATCAAATTATTAACTAAAGCATAGTAGAATATTTATTAAGTTATTTGCAAAAACGGTAGGCAATGCATATGTAATCCGGAAAAAAAAACTCATTTTATATTATGCTTATATTTTTAACAGAAAAATTGTTTTTAAAATTGAAAATTCATTAAGTGTCATAATTTATAGGTAGATTTAAGAATGAGTCGCTTATTATGATGTTACTGTCTGCCCATACAGAGCCTTAAGTTTTTAAATACATTGTTTCATTTTGTGAAATTGCACAAGTACAAAATGACGAAGTCAACTCTCGAGCCGGTACTTTTTCCCTCGTCATGTCATTCATTCTACAACAGTGAAGAGATTACAGCAAAAAATACCGATTTTTCAACTGAAGAACTGCAGCAATAATAGAGCATATCGAACTTCTCTTTCTAAACTAAAGATTTTAAACATTTAAGAATAATAATATTAAATTTTGAAATAGTATAATTGCTTTTGAATAAGTTTTAAATTTATGATACAATAATCAAACAGTATTTTGAGCTTGTACATTAATGTTATTAATGATAAACTAATTTTTAGTTAATGAAGTATCTGTTCTGGAAAAAAAAAACCAAACATACACATTCAATAGAAATACTCATGTTTTTGTGTTATGTGAGAGAAATAAAGACACCACAACAAAGAAAAGTTTACTATTACAAAAAAATAATAAAAATACATTTCTTTTTAGATCTTAGCTTTATAAACCCCATGGATATAAGATTTTGATCTTAAGTTTAGATTAAAAATTGAAAGAAAATATACATTATTCAATCAACTTTTAAATATTAATAGTCAACATTTAAGTAAAAAATAACTTCGTCCTAAGATAAAATTTTCTTCGAATCTTCTGTAAATATGGTTGCAAATTTTGACAAGCAACTCCATTAGCAATGATTGCAGTAAATGTTGCTTTGAAGTAACCTGAAATAATAAACAGTTAATTAACAATTGACTTATTTAAAATAAAAATGCATAAAAATTATTATAATCATGATGATGAAACAATGTTTTTAAATAGCAAATGCTTATATTTATATCGCAGTAAAAAATTGACCATTTGTATCAATCTGAAGTTGCCAAATGTATTGATTTGTATGCAGTTAAAGCTCTGCAAAATTTCTTATCTTCTACAAAGATGGACTTTATAACAAATTTTTAATGCTTAGCGCAACGTTTTTCAATGTGTTAAATGGAAGCAGTGCCGCCCAACTTGTCTAGTGGTCAGCATGTCTGATTGCGGATAGGGAGGTCCTGGGTTCGAATCCCGGTTCGGGCATGGATGTACTCTCTATCCATCCTGTCTTCGTCCCATCCTTGTATGAATGAGGTGTGAATGGTTGCCTACCCTATAAACGGGTACCTATGGCATGTGTGTACTGATTAAGTCGGACTTCATACCAAAATTGGAAAAGTGGAGCAGCGCACCCATATTGCCAGCCTGGCTGGCTGGCACACGACAACAAAGGGAAGCAGAAATTTTATTATATTAGACCATAATATTTTAGAATTTATATCAAATAATTATGATTTTAACTAAAATGTAGTCTTCCTAACTGAAACTAAGTATCTAATTAAGTACTAAATGGAACATGGTATTCTATAAGATGATGAATATGAAGTCTGTAATGAGCGTCTCCTCCATGATCAGCAACAGATGTCGCTAAACGCAGAAGCGCTACTTAAAGGGTTTACATGTTTGTCGGCGAATGATTACACATATACTACTTCCACTCGTCAATAGCTAAACGAATTTAGAGCTTATGTTTTCCATCAGTGTTCAGGCGTATCCATGTATGATTAATCAAGAGAATGGCTATGTCAGAGAAAAAAATGGTGGTTTATTTGAACATAGTATGAAAGGAGTAGGTGCAATTACGTCCAGTGGAACTCTGGCTGGGTCTTATGGCACAAAGTCCAAAAGAAGACATACAGTGCCAAAACTATGATTTCGTGTAGTAATTATGACACAGGTGCCGTATAATCCAGGATGCTAAATTCTATTATTGGCGATTTTTTGATGTATCTGGCAACCTCGTTTTTATTACGTCATATGTATGGAGACCTATAAGAATTATGCAGAAAATTTTATTTTGATAACCCTAGTATTTACGTCATCGCGCACGTCACGATACGTTAGCTTGGCATTATTTCTTTATCGTCAAAAAAATTCAGAATTTGGATTCATGGAATATACGGCACCTGTGCCGTAATTATTTTCCAATTGAACTCTGATTTCAGTCAAGATCAGAAGGTACGGGAAAGAAAGTTGTAAGTTTCACATATAATACTAGGTAATTAATGTATTAAGGGCTGTAGAAATAGAATATTGAGCCACCCACAATATTACGCCAAACAAGAGTCAGTATAGAAAATGTAAGGTGAAAAGATTAGAAAATTCTTTTCATTGTTTCTGAACTCAAATATGACTACTGTGGAATTATTTCAGAAGTGAATTTTGATCGTCGACAATATGTGTTCCCTGATTTCGTGATATCTTATTATAATCTTCTGTGATATATTATATTTTATATTCTAATATCTCATTCCATTATTCAAACGGCTCTATGCTTCTTTTTAAAGTTAGAAAGAAACAGCATTTAGTGAATATCATAATTCAGCAATTAGTGACTCACATATCCTGTGTTGGGTGCAAATTTTTGATCCCTGCTGAGACTATCAGGAAAATTCAGCTTCAAGATTTTTTTTTCGTACGAGACCAAAAATACGTTTCTGTATTCCAATAAAACCGCCATGCCCTCATGTATGAGGGAAAGGAATCTTTGTAACAAATAAAAACAAAAGTATCGACCGCTTATCAAGCACGTGTAGAACGAAAAACAAATCGTGAGATTATTGGTGTGTGACAAAATCAGTGATATTAGTGTACTGATTTGATAAAAACATATTAGTGTTTCTTTGGTTAATCTGATTGATTAAAATTTTATCTTAGCAATATTAAGTAAAAAAAAAATTCAATTTTAGGGACACAATAAATTTCGGAAAACACGTAAAATGAGGGACAAATGTAGAATTTCAGGAAGACTGAATAAATATAGTTTTATTAATATGGAGGATAAAGTTGCGTGTCCATTGTATGAAAAAGCAATATAAATATTTAAGAATTATAATCTAGTTTCATAATAACCAACAATCTTGCCGAACAATTTAGTTTTGGATAAAATTTATTTAGTAATGTATAGCAGAGTTTATGCCACTGTATTGTATCCTAATGCAAGAAGGAAATGAAAACATTTCACTGTCAAGAAAGACCAGTGAAACGTATTGACTATCAGTTGTTGCAGCAGCATGCTTTCCTGTACATAGCAGCTGCGTGAAATCTTCGTGATTTTGAACATTCCTACCGGCTGCTGGGACCAAGACGATCCCCAATATTTGGCCTGCCACTGTATCATTTCACGTTGCGTCCCTGATATATTTAACGTGCCCCAACCACCTTATGGGATCTTCGGTTAAGCCAGGATTCGAACTCACTACCTTCCGATAATGAGACCCTAACCAGCGAGGCCTTCGCTGCCCCTGATTTCATCAGTGACGAACTTGCAGAAGGAAATGAGACTGGTAGAAGGAACTTTGGTTTCGGTGATGGATGAAGGTACAAACAAAGAAAACTGTGATGAACAAATCACCTTTATAAATTGACTGAAATTTTGCTACTAATTCATTACTTAGTCTAGAATCATTGTAATCATTCACTCGATAAAACTTGCTTGAACGTGCTGTAAATTTAATAGAAAAAATGTCTTGTCCTGCAACAAAATGTCAAGCATTAAAATTGATGGAGCAAGAGAGAAGTAAAAACTAAAGATATGGTTATATATATAAACTATTAAAAACAAGCAACAAATACAGCTTTACACCATATATGCTAGTGCGGTGAATATAATAAAAGCAATGACGTTATCGTCCGCTAACGACAGTTCTGTGCATGTGGAGACACAATATGAAGACATAATTAAGTACAGTAATTTCAGGTGGTTGAACCTTGGGAGAGTGATAAGAGTTTAGTCATTGAAGAATAAAATCTTATTTTTAGAGACGAAGGAGGTACCCTTGTTACTAATATAAGAAATGAAGATTAGAGATACCTGATGCACAGCTGATATATTTCAGAAATTAAATGAATTGAGAGACTATAAATAAGAAAAGGAATCATTTGCTCACAAAATATATGGAAATTAAAAGAAATTATTCGACGCAAAACTTAGACAAAGTTTTGGATAAAAAAAGAAAGCAGACAGACATATTTTGGAGATTTCCCTTCGTTAGGGAAAAAGTTTCTAAAACATTTCTGTTGGGATTTGAGATAATTTGTAGTTTGGAGGAAGGATTCACTTAAATATTTCAAGATATAAAAAGTCATCATAAAATTCAATTAGCTTTTTCATTCGATATTCTTGATATATTGATACATCACTTAGAAGTTTCAGATTGAACTTATTGGTTTATAACTAGAGTTGTTTTGTTTGTCTACGCTTTCGTTTTGCACAAGGTTAATTATATCAAATCCGATAGTACAAAGTAAACTCTGAAACAATGAATAACCAAGTAGAAAGTGGGAATTTGCCTCTCGAGCAACTGCACAGACATGCAGACCACTAATTACTCAATTGCCATCTCGACTGTCTTAAAATGTCGTCATACGGTAGGATTGCAGGAAAAGTTTTAACATGATATGAATCACATTTTACAAACTTTTATTTGTTAAAAATGTTTTATGCATGAAGAAATTTACTAGGAATGTTATTTATATTTGAGTATAGACATATATTCGTGATTAAATATTTCTTTGCATAAATGTGAACAAAATTTAGTATAGATAAAAGCTGGGAATCATTCAATTTGCATCCAGTGGGATGCGGGGATTTCAATAAACACTCTCATTCCTAATTTAAAAAATAAGAATATTAAACAAGATACATTAGCTTCAATAAACAATTTTATAAGCCAAACTAGTTTCATAAGCTAAAATTTAAATATATTTGCATATACAGGGTGAATATAGAAAATAACCCGACATTTGGGACCCTAACTACCATACACACATTTCACAGATACTGAATGATATTTTGACATACAGTATTTTGATATTTGCGCTTAAGAATGATATGGGAAAGAAAACCGTCTCACTGCAACCGTTACGGTTACAGTGAGAAAATTTCGAAAATTTCAGGCGGCAACAACTAGATTTTCGTATTCGTGTGTGATCTCCATACTGACAAAAAAAAAAACAAACACTAAATAGAGTTGGAATGGTGCCTTCAGCACGAAAATCCCAGTAGCTAGGCAAATAAAAAGTAAAAAGGACTTTGCCATGCACCAGAACATTAAAGTCCGTTTCATTTACGTCACACCCTTCCTTGGGGTGAAATCCTAGCCTGATTAGTCCTCCACAAAACGAAAAGAAATCAAGAAACGCAAATTTCGGGTTCCACTTAAGACACAGTCATGACTAAGAATCCACACACTAAGTGGAAGAAAATGCACAGCGAAATGTGAGATGTGTATGTTGTCTTTTGCCGCTTTCAGGGAAATAACATGTGAAAATCGTAAGGATTTATTACCCGAATGGGGTAAATGTCGCAAAGACATTGCATGCTTACCGCAGAAACCACGGATTACGACGAGACGTGTGTTCTGTCAAAGCTGGACGGGACTCGATTCATAGATTTGAAGAAACTGGTTGTACTTGAGATCGAACTCGGTCTGGACGACCTTCTATTCCTGTGGAAATTATTGCAGAAGTTTATCAGGCGATAAGTACAATTCTTTCCACAAGTGCACGCAGTATGTCACGTGTTCTAAATCTGCCGAACTCAACTGTCCGCAAGATTCTGCGCTCTGTTCTAAGCATGCTGGAATCATTACGGAAAACGGGTCCATATGTTAGAGGTGGGAGATAACGGCTGGATTTTGGATATATATATATATATATATATATATATATATATATATTATTTTTCACAAAAAACTTGCGCTTCAAATTAAGCAATATTATTTTTGGTAACAAGTAAATGTGGCCTTAACTTTACAAATTTCAACGTGTTTGTCATTGAGATTATTTGATTTGACAAATAATGTGTGTGTTTCTTTTCATTTTGTTTTGTGAATAATAGAAATGAATTTCATATAAACTTTTACTGATAATTGGTATGGTTTGTTTGTCGCTCAACGGTCATTTTTAGCACACGAGGGCTAATTAGACCTGGATCTACAGTTTTAAGTGGATTCCGAACCACTACAGACATCCATGCCCAAGTGTGATACGAACCCACGTACTGTTGAACCGAAGGCAAGAGCGCTAACCATTCGGCTGCCAGCTCGGCGACTCGTTGGCTCATTTCTTATTAAATGGTAACGTGAATTCGAAATTTTTTGTGCAGTGATCAGAAAATAATCCACATTATGTGCTTGCACATCCATTACACGAAAAAAGAGTAACTATGTCGAGTGGTATAAGGAGTATGTGTATCCTCGGTCCTCACTTGTTTGAAGAGGATACTGCCGGTAATCTGCAAATGTGTACAGAAACGAGTGCTTGATGTCTGGACTTGTTAACTCGTTACGCGATTCCCGCATTGCAACGGAAAAATTTCTATCTAAAGTTGTGTGCATGAGTCTCCAGATGTAGGACCCCAAGTCAAGTATTTGGTGACAGAGTAATCTCCCGTGATTTCCTGTTTCCATATGGCTACCAGATTAACTAGATGTGACACCAATGGAGTTTTGGCTGTGGGGTTATCTGAAATACAAAGTATATCAGTTTCGTCCGCAAACAGTGTCGGATTTGAAAGATGCCATCAGAACTGCAATTCAATAGATTCGTATTGCCATGGTACGTGCTGCAGAGCTATCCACTATCTGCAGCATGTAGAGTATCATGTGTGAAGGAGGTCAGTGTGGAGAATTTGTGAAACACAGAATGCTTTATTTTACGCTGCTTCTCTGTCCTTATTGTCCTCACATTTAGCTCATTTTCCACCAGTGATTTTCCTGCTACTGTTGCCTTTCGAACGCTAATTAGGATTTTTTACAATGGATATCCATTCCAAAACAAAAACTTAATGTTGTAATTTGATATCTTTGAAATTTTTTCACTGTAACCGTAACTGATAGAGTAACACTGATGCTTTCCATATCCTAATTAAGCGCGTATCTTAAAATACCTTATGACAAAATTTCATCCACTTTCTGTGAAGGTAGTTAAGGCCACATATGTCGGAATAGCTTTCTTTATATAATCACTCTGTAGATGATATGTTATCATCATAACAACATAAACATGATAAATATACTATTTTACTTATTTCTGACACTGGTTAATGGACAGCCAAAAGACTTAACGCAGTTGTAAGAGATTTTATGTCTACCTGGGATGTTTTCAAAGATGGGATAAGCGTTTCAGAGAGGAGAAAATGTAAAAATTCCCTAGAAGAATTCCCTGTAAAATTCCCTAGATTCACCTAGAAGGAATTGCATGTAGAAAATTGAAACGCAATGTAAATTTCTTCGACACTGGCTAAGATCAAACACAAAATCTCTGGCGACTGCTGTCCAACCAAAAGGTCGTGGTAAAACCTTATTTTATTCAACTTAATATTAATAATTTTTACTGTAAAATTTAAGCCTTAATTTTATCTCTTATTCAACTTAGCATCTTGGTGAATTTTTCAAGATACAAAAATATAAATAAAATCATTCAATTTAAAAGATTATCTCAACAGTATTCCACAAACACAAATTCAATTTTATTATATTTAAACAGAATATTAGATGATATTTAGCTTCATATTGGGTCATTTTATAATTATTGGTCAGCAAATACAGAGGCAATTTCAATGGGTTGTCCTGCTTACCGCAATAATGGTGAACCATCAAACATAACTTGAAGGGAGAGTAGAATACTCCAGATATTATATAAAGCGATCCGTACATCAGAATAAATGAAGGGCGTGATGGAATAATGAGACATGCGAATCGTGATATAGCACGCGCTTCAGCTTGGGCATTCGGTGGCAGCAAGAATGTAAAACATCAACAAAGCAGGGGTGCAGGCATCTAAATGAGTGGACAATTCGTAGGCTGTTTCTCTGTTCTGTAGCAATGAAATGTCGATGGAGTATAAACATTTAGCCATTTATCCTGTGTGTTCTGATGTGAAACATTTAAGGTAGAAAGTAAAACCCACATAATATCAACGGTACAACAGTTCGGAGGTGAACTCTCCGAAGCACGACACATTAGGCAGCAATGAGCATGGACCACATATTTTCGTTAACCGATTCAGCGTCCGCGACGTATCTGTTACGTCGCAATAAACTGGTCGAAAAGCGGTTCATGACGGCAGGGATACGTCGAAACTTTCCTGTTCGAAAGCGGCCAGCGACGGCAGAGATACGTCGCAGAGTTTTATCAATAGAACACAGTGGAACAGGGTCAATTCTTCAGGTAAATAATTCTTACAATTTCAAACAATGCTATCCAAACAAATCCATACATCAATAACATGATAACAAGCCATGGTGCTATCCCTATTTAATTCAATAGAATTAAAAAAATCCAAGTCAAACCTGTGCGCGTGGGGTGTCGGGAGAACATCTGAGCTCTATTTGTTGGGCTGAGCTATTACAAATCAGCTACATTTGAAGAAACCTGCAAATGTGCCATCTATCACTTTTTTTTAAATTTTGCCTCACAAGCACTTTTTGGAAAAAAAAAGAATTACAGACATTGTGATGGTTCATTATATATTGGATATTTGTCTGCAGAAGAAACAGTCTGCGGCATCAAGCAGCTCACTACATTCAGACTTTACGTAAGGAACTTCTTCACTTACAATGAACAATTTGAATATTATAATCATATAATTATTATATGATTATATTTATTTTATTTCAACTTAATATACAGGGTGATCTTTATTAAAGTGACAGTGTTTGAAGCGTCCCGTAGCGCGATCTAATATACCCGAAATGACACCAAACTTGGTATTTAGACTAATCAAGATATGGGAAAAAGGATTCCATGAAAAGAAGTTTTAGTTTCAAAAGTAACCTCTAGGGCGTTTTGTGCCGCTGCTGTAGTTTACAATAACGAGAATTAGCATAAAACACGGGTATCAAAGGAAAATGCAATTATTGTTCGATGACACTGCCAGTAATAGGGGCTATAAATGCAAGTAGCAGACAGCTCCCACAAGTGATCTCAGCTGAAGTAAACGAGCTCCAGTTTCCATGTCTCTCACGTTACCGGAACGTGCGTTTAAGTTGGTGGAATATCAAATTTGTCTATTCTGAAGGACAACTTAACATCCTCGGGATATGTTACGCATGACTGAGGAGAACGTTGTGCGCAGAATTCACGGTGTTAATTCTGAGAACGGTGCTCACATTGAATGCGGCCTAATTCCTCACCTGGGAAGTTAATGTAATAAATAAACATTAATAATTTAACTGTACATATGTAAGTGTTAGTATTTTTCTTTTCTCCCATTTTATACATTGTAAAGCGTCACAAAATGCCCTAGGGCGATTTTTAGGACTAAAACTTTTTCACGGAAATTTTTACCCCGTGTCTTGATTAATTTAAATACCAAGTTTAGTGCTCTTTCGACTAATAGATCGCGCTACAGGGTGCTCCAAGCACTGTCACTTTAAAAAAAGATCACCCTGTATATATTGTGTTACAATATTTATGATACTTATATTTCAATATTATGTAACTCCTGATTCTATACTAGTTTTACATACAGTTAACTATAATCACTTAAGTTGTAAATAGAATTCCACTTGTTCCAAATCCTCAGTATATATAAGAATTATAACCAAGTATTACATTCTGGAAATTTTCAATTATGTATTAACGAAGCATAGTTTCAGATTCTTTTTGATAGATATCTTGTACAGAAAAAAATACTGTATTTAAATTTTTAGACATGTATTTAAAGGGTGTGGGTCCTACTTTGTAAATTATTTTTTTTATATTTTACTATTATTATTTTTTTTAATAAATATGAGTGATGGCAACCCGATAGGTACAGAGCAGTCTCTTCTCTCCGTTAAATGTTAAATATCTTATACTTTATACGCATTGCTAGATAAAAGATTAACATGCAAATACAGACTATATCATATTTTTAAATTTCAATTAAATAGGAATTCTTAAAAAATAATATTTTTTAGTTTATCATTTTTCTCTACTCTGTTTTGTTTAGTAAATCGATTTCACAAGGGAGGTATCCATGTATGGAATTACTTGTGGAGTGGATATTTAATTAATATTGAATTTTATAAACAATAAAATTATTGATATAAAACTTTATCCAGAATAACTCTTAAATAATCTATTTAAGTACAAAAAAGAAATTCATTCATTCTTTTTCTAAATAAATTATACTAAGAAAACTAATATTTAATCAGAAAGTAATACAAAATTTATATGCAAGTTAAATATTTTTTGTATAAAGTTTATCGCGGCACGATTTATTACAGGAGAAAAATTTTAAAATGCTCAATCTCACATAGAAAATTTAGCAGATTGAAGATATGCCAATTGTGAACTTAATAAATCAGAAAAAAATTAGATTTCAAAAAAGGGAAAAAAGGTTGCAATTCACTTACGAGATTTCATTTTCACAACAGGAAGTTTCTATCTGTGGTACCCAATAATCTCATCCAAAGAGACATGGAAGAAAAAATTTAAAACATGATTGTTAATATTTCTAAAAAAAATATGAACATATATTATCCAGAAAAACACATAACTAAGCAAGTAGTAAAAGAGTAAACGTTCTATAAAGAATTATGAACAAATTTCAAGATTTAAATTTATTTTACATAAATAGTAATGACAGTCAAATATATTTATCGAAGAAAAATTTCAATAAATGAAACTGGAATAAATTATTAATTAATTTATTTAATTGATATTTTCTTGAAAACTGCCAACTGAATTAAAAAAATTGAAACTGTTAAGACAATGATATTAAGATGTCTTGAATATATAAGTATACATTTCAAAAAATAAAAGTTTACACGTGAGAAATATTACATAATTTATGAAAGATATTAAGTACCAGTTAATATCTTTCATAAATTATGGTATTAAGTACTGGTAAAGTACCAGTTACACATGAAAATATGAAGCATAAATTCATCATAATTTTACCGTAGTGTGAAGAAGTTTTCAACTACTTGAAACAAAACCAAATAAAATTCAATTTAATTAATAGAATTAAAAATTATCAATTAGTATCATTTTGTAGGACACTGCTGTTCATGTTGTTGTTACTAATGACACTTGGACAAGCCAAGCTAGCTATGCCTTGGCTATGCGAATTTAAGTTAATTGGGAGCGTCTTTTGTTTAATCAGAGCACCATAAAGATGAAAGTACGACTTGCTCTTCAAATCCTCCGACAGATGGCAGCACCAGATGATATACTCCCTCAATTTTGGCATTGATATGAAGAGGGAGTATATTTCTCCAGACCATTGCACCCATGGTAACTGCTCAACGACCGACCACAGAACTTTCGATTCCATAGATTTAACAAGCACGTATATCGCATGTAGTCGGTGGGTGATTGGGAATCGAACAACACCCTTCCGGGTGGAAGGCCGATACCGTAACCACTAGGCTACGAAAGCCTTGGATATTCTATAAGACTTTCAGGGCTTTATAATGATTTATTCTAAAAATGGTAGCCGACCGATGGCGGTGTGGATAGCATCCCTAACTTCGAAGCAATAGCTCATGGTTCGAATTCTGGTTCAGATATTACGAATCATTTCTCTAGATGCCTTTCTCTTTCCTTTTACTTTCGGGGTAAAAATGGCACACCCACTGGTTACCCCACTATAAAAAAACTTGCCATCATCTTCGCCCCTTGTAGCGCTGAATCTGATTAAATTCTAAAAATCATCCGCGGATTAGAGAAACAAATCTATCTAATATAGATTTGTTTTATAAACAAATCTATGTATCTATATAGATATAAATCTAATCTATCTATATAGATTTGTTATGCAATTTATATATAACAAATCTATAAGATTTGTTTAAAGATATATATCAAATCTTTCAACAAATCTTAAATCTATAAATGGTACACTTATTGAGCTCATCAGTTTAATGATAATTATTAAAAATTAATAAATGAATTGATTTCAAGCCCTAACAATAAAATCGGAAAATTCTTCATATTTAGTATGCATTTTAGAAAGCTTATATGCACACAAATTAACTTTGAAAATTATTTGTAAAATTTAACATAAACAATATTGTCACAGCATAACGTTGCAAACTCTGGCCTTCTTTGTAAATCTAACATCCAGTAAAAGCATAAATAAATTTAACGTTAAGTCAATATGTCTTCAGTTGTAATCTCAAATGAATTACAATTTAAATACATTGTTTAATATTTTTTGGTTTATTCTTTTTTTAATACACGAGAATTAATATTAAAACGAGTTTTGAAAACATTACTAGTAAAAAAATTTTTGAGGAAGCTAAAAAAATTTTCATTTGTGAAAAATATTGAATAATTGAAGTCCTTAAGAAAAAATTAATATTAATTGCAAAAAAGTCAACATTGCAAAACTATTATCATTCCAAAAAGTCAACATTTTATTAAATAATGAGCAGTGGTCAAGTGAACAATTGTAAAACTCATCTGATAAATTGGAAATAACTCAAAAAACTGGGCAGTCTTTTTACTTCCTTCACTTAAAATTTTTTTAATCAAAATAGGAACGAAATTAAACATTTCAATTAAGTTTCATGCTGATTTATAAAGTCTAGTTGAGTGCATTACTTGATGAGGAATATGTTGCAATGAAGCATTCAATAAGCTTAAAACGTTACTCATAAATAAACGTTAATGTACGATTGAAACTCACATAAATAAAAATAGAGTAATATTAAATAGAATACGTAAAATTAATTAAGAGACTCTACCACATTCATAATCAAAACTACGGAATGATACACTTGAATATTATATTTAACTATCGCAATAAGAGAGTTAATAAAAAAACAAAAATAATTTTTAAGTTGTCAAATGCTCAAACATTCAACTGCTCGTAAGACGATTAAAAAATTCTTTCCTATTGGAAAGAATTTCCATCATATTGAAATACTGTTACATATTATACACAGTTGCAATCCTTCAATAACAGTGGTAGCGACCAAAGATTCAAATGAATACACTGATGGAAAAAAATCCTAACACCAAGAAATAATAATTGTAAGAAATTTCAGCAATATATTTATATAGGTAACGTACGTAATTAATTACAATTTTAAGTTAATTTAAGTTAATTTAAGCAAGTTAATTTAAGCCCGAGAAGAGCCATTGCAGAAGTGAAATACAGGTACATTAATAACCGGTGTAACCGCCAGAATTTTGAATGCAAGCATACAAACGTGCATGCATTGAATCATACAGGTGCCGAATGTCCGTTTGTGGGATGGAGTTCCATGCCTGTTGCACTTGGTCGATCAATACAGGAATGGTTAATGCTGGTTGTGGATGACGCTGGAGTTGTCGTCCAATGATGTCCCATATGTGCTCAATTGGAGACAGATCTGGTGATCTGGCAAGCCAAGGCAACATGTCGACACCCTGTAGAGCTGACGTATACATTTGCTGTCAGGGTGCGTGGGATAACGACGAGAGTGCTTCTACTGCCATGAGAAATTGCTCCCCAGACCATAACTCCAGGTCCTAGTCCAATGTGTCTAGGCCGGAGACAGGATAGCTGCAGCCGCACACCTGGCTTCCTCCTAACCAACACACGGCCATCACTGGCACCAAGGGAGAACCGGCTTTCATCAGAAAACACAACAGATCTCCACTCAGTCCTCCAATGAGCTCTAGCCTAACACCACTGACGTATAAAATGGCTATGGTTTGGCGTTAGTGGAATGCACGCTACTGGGCGTCTGGCTCGTAGCTGTCCTTGAAGTAACCGATTGGTAACAGTTCGTTGTGTCAAAGTGGTGCCAACTGCTGCTCGAATTTCTGCTGCAGACGCAGTACGACTCGCTACGGCCATACGCCGAACACGGCGGTCTTCCATCTCAGTAGTGTCACGTGGCCGCCCGGAACCCGGTCTTCTTGAGACAGTGCCTTCACTTGACCACCGCTGCCAACATTTATGCACAGTGGATGTATTCCTGCCAAGCCTTTCTGCAATCTCGCGGAAAGAAAACCCACCTGCTCGTAGGCCTATTATGCGACCTCGTTCTAACTCAGTGAGCTGTTGATAATGACTTCGTCGTCTTCTTAAAAGCATTGTGGACAAGAATCAACTCACTACATCAAATCTCGACGCTAAGCAACGCTCATGAACGTTACAGCTCGTATTTAAAGCGAACCTGATTTGCATCTTCCGTGTGTCGCTACTAGCGTCACACTGGTGCGCCGAGCGCAAAATTTGAATCGACGTCATCTTTGAGATGTATGAACACGCCTGCCAAATTTCGTTTCGCTAGCACAGCTCCTTGGTGTTGGGATATTTTTTTTCAGTGTATGTAAAACAAAGTACAAAAATATTACTGCCTGAAAAATGTAACGAATTGTAATTCAAAATGTCATTCAAGCCTGGAACATGACAACAAATAGGTTAATTTCTTATTTTTTTATATGAAAATTTTGTTTCCCTTAATATGAAAGGCATAAATTATATTTTGTACACCTTTCATTTTTCTTTAACCATCTTGAATAATTTTTTTAATGACATTCATTATTTTATCAGAAAAACATTCGTATTTTTGAGAAATGGGAATCATTTACATAATATCAGTATTTTTTCATACTTTGCCTCAATAGCATTTGTCGTTCTATACAATGCCAACGAATTATAGCCTGAAGATAGAGACTGACTGCAAAGAATGGAATGAATAATAATTTAAAAGAAAATATTGGTATTTGATATAAATTTTTTTTTAAATTTACGATGAATCTTTAAGATTACTTGGTCCTTTCGTATCAAAATGATGAAGGATAACTATTCAAACTTCTAAAAAGGATATTTTCCTACAATAACTTAAATTACACACGTATAAATTAAATGAAAGCATCCACGGATTAATTACCAAGCCTTTGCAGAAAAAAATATGCAAATAACTCTTTTCCACACTAAAAACTTGAATATATTTCAAGTACATTATAATATGACGGTAGCAAAGGAATCATCTCAACAAAGACAGCTCCTTATGTGAATCAATAATGTCTACCACAATGTTATTAAAACTTAAGAAATACTTTTGCTATCTTACAAAAAATAAAAACGATTACAGGATTTTTTTATCTACACTCAGATACTTTGCTAATGCGCTAATAAACCAACATTTCTAAGTCAACATTAAAACAGTATTCTTAGATGATAAAATAAATTATCTTTTTATTACGCAGTTAGACAAAATCCACAAATTGAAATAAGGGCTTCAGCAGGAAAGAAATCTATATTCAAATAATGACTTTAACGCATATTTGGCAGCTCTAATTTTATAAATTCGATCTTCATAAGGAAGATTAGTTGGCATGTGTCTTTGAAATGAGGCCTCCACATATTGTAAAAACATATAAGAATATTATTCATAATTTAGACAAAAACCCAGATTGTATGAATCATTTTATCATGACTGACTTTGTTTTTACAAGTCAACTGCCATAAGCCAGATATTGATACAATGTAGTGATTTATAATAAATTTTCTTATTTGAATTTTAAGAATATTCTTACATATTTTTTATTTCAACATATATCCTAAAGAGCTTCCAGGCGAATCTTTTAATCATCGCTGGAAGTACTCTCTAAATACAGGAAATATAGATATATTTCCTTCATATTTAAACTTACATAAGAATATTCCTTTTTAAACAATACCTATTGTTTTTAAATAAATATCATACAGATACAACAAGCATTACAAATTCCCATGGGTTTTATAGGCAACTGCTATGTGGCAGTTATTCATACAAAAAAGAGATTTATAATAAATTTTCTTATTTGAATTTTAAGAATATTCTTACATATTTTTTATTTTAACATATATCCTAAAGAGCTTCCAGGCGAATCTTTTAATCATCGCTGGAAGTACTCTCTAAATACAGGAAATATAGATATATTTCCTTCATATTTAAACTTACATAAGAATATTCCTTTTTTAACAATACCTATTATTTTTAAATAAATATCATACAGGTACAACAAGCATTACAAATTCCCATGGGTTTTATAGGCAACTGCTATGTGGCAGTTATTCATACAAAAAAGAGATTTATAATAAATTTTCTTATTTGAATTTTAAGAATATTCTTACATATTTTTTATTTCAACATATATCCTAAAGAGCTCCCAAGTGAATCTTTTAATCATCGCTGGAAGTACTCTCTAAATACAGGAAATATAGATACATTTCCTCCATATTTAAACTTACATAAGAATATTCCTTTTTTAACAATACCTATTATTTTTCAATAAATATCATACAGGTACAACAAGCATTACAAATTCCCATGGGTTTTATAGGCAACTGCTATGAGGCAGTTATTCATACAAAAAAGAGATTTATAATAAATTTTCTTATTTGAATTTTAAGAATATTCTTACATATTTTTTATTTCAACATATATCCTAAAGAGCTCCCAAGTGAATCTTTTAATCATCGCTGGAAGTACTCTCTAAATACAGGAAATATAGATATATTCCCTTCATATTTAAACTTACATAAGAATATTCCTTTTTTAACAATACTTATTATTTTTCAATAAATATCATACAGGTACAACAAGCATTACAAATTCCCATGGGTTTTATAGGCAACTGCTATGAGGCAGTTATTCATACAAAAAAGAGATTTATAATAAATTTTCTTATTTGAATTTTAAGAATATTCTTACATATTTTTTATTTCAACATATATCCTAAAGAGCTCCCAAGCGAATCTTTTAATCATCGCTGGAAGTACTCTCTAAATACAGGAAATATAGATATATTCCCTTCATATTTAAACTTACATAAGAATATTCCTTTTTTAACAATACCTATTATTTTTCAATAAATATCATACAGGTTCAACAAGCATTACAAATTCCCATGGGTTTTATAGGCAACTGCTATGAGGCAGTTATTCATACAAAAAAGAGTCTCTTTACTTATATTTTATGTATTTGCCTATTTTTATGTATTTTCATTATGGAAAACACCATACACGTTTGTTTCAGGTAATGAAAACGGATATTTTTCAAAAACAGGATCTTGTTCTTTTCTAGAAAATTTGGACTTTAACACAAAACAAAAAGGCATATATTTTTGTGTATTTTTTTAGCCTCGGCATTTGAGCGAATAAGACAACTTTAAAATTACTGTAAAAACTTCCTATTTTTGCAGCGGGAATTTCTGTTGCAAAATATTCAAATTTTACATGGAGTTCAAACTATGGTTGATTATGTTTAATAATTTTTTTTAATTTTATTTAAATAAATTTTAGATAAGTTGTAATCAAAATTTCTAAATAAAACGCGATATTCATTTAAAGTAATCCAGAGACAAACAATGGTTTTATTTTCATTCCATTCCATGCAGTAGTTTTCAATTCAAATTCTAAAACATTTTATGCGGGAAAAGAAAATAAGAATTTTATTGATACAGATACTTATAGAGACTTATGTTTCTGTTACAAATTTTAATATCTTTAAAAGTTCGATGGTTAAATTTAGTAAGATTTGCTTTGTTCTAATAAAAACTGCTTTTTGGAACGAAAGGTCTCGATTACGGTCCCAGCGAATGAAGACGAAAAATTGCATGCTTTTTTTAGTTCACGCCAGTTGAGATGGTTATTCAAGAGAGTTTTTTATTTTTACCTTATCGACTTACCTTATTGTAAGCATGGTTCTCTATAAAATATTTTCTAGGACGACAATTTATGAAATGAATATTAAAAATTCTTTTTAAGAGTTCTTGATTTTTAGGCAGTCAACAAGGTGATATCAAAGGTTAAATTTAGAAATATGAAGATATGTAATTAATTCTTTTAAAAATTTTATTAAATTGTGATTTTTGATAAGTAGAAGTTAAAATTTTAATCAGGTTTTTATCCATTTTTCAGTAAAGATGCATAAAGCTACTTTAAGTTTTCTATTAAAATATTCGCATGATTTTCTTAATTTTCTATAGAATCTAACATAACTTATGTTTTTGCTTAATATTTCTTTTTCATTCACATTTTCATTTCTTTTTTCATGTTTAGTCACTCACAAAAAAACAAATGAAAACAACGAAGTAGAAATATATTAACCTTTGAATTTAATTTATTCAAAAAAATCACAATTAAATCGAATTCAGAGTGAACATGAAATTTAATAAAAACAAGTCTCTCATTTTGTAAAGTGATATTTTTAGCATCTTCAAATTATCATAAAAGCCTAAAATAATTCTGAAGATGCTTAATTAAATTGTTTACAATTCTTGAATTTTATTAAAGTAAAATCTACAGTAAATTTCAATAAACTAAATAACTTACAAATTATTATTTTATTATGATTGGTTTGGTTTCTTTGTCGCTCAACGGTCATTTTTTGCACACGAAGGCTAATTAGACCGGGACTTACGGTTTAAAGTATTTTATTATGAATAACAAACCCAGTACAGGAGCTGTCAATGTTGTAATAAACTAAGAACAAAAGTAATTAAATACTTGTGCAAATAAATTTAGATTTTTAAGCTCAGATTGCGAGAAGAGTTGAACATATAATTTTTTTACGTTAACGGAATAGGATAAAAACAAACTTTCTTACAGCTGTTGCACTTCTTGATAAATAAAACAGTAGATTTTTTATGCATCATTATCTTAGATTTTTATGGTTTGGTTGTTTGTCGCTCAACGGTCATTTTTTGCACACGAAGGCTAATTAGACCGGGACTTACGGTTTAAAGTATTTTATTATGAATAAGAAACCCAGTACAGGAGCTGTCAATGTTGCAATAAACTAAGAACAAAAGTAATTTAAATATTGTGCAAATAAATTTAGATTTTTAAGCTCAGATTGCGAGAAGAGTTGAACATATAATTTTTTTACGTTAACGGAATAGGATAAAAACAAACTTTCTAACTGCTGTTGCACTTCTTGATAAATAAAACAGTAGATTTTTTATGCATCATTATCTTAGATTTTTATGATTTGGTTGTTTGGTTGTTTGTCGCTCAACGGTCATTTTTTGCACACGAGGGCTAATTAGACCGGGACCTACGGTTTAAAGTGGATTTTGAACCACTAAAAAACTCCATACCCAAGGTGGGATTCGAACCCACAAGCTGTTGAACCGAAGGCAAGAGCGCTAACCATTCGGCTGCCAGCTCGGCTAGATTTTTATGAAAAGTAGATTCAATAAAGAAAGTTCATTTAAAGATGCTCACAGTATAGAAGAAATTCATTGAACATTTTATAGAAAAAGCATCAGTGTGTGGCAGCTAAAATTACTCGGTCCTACCAAAATTAATAGTTTACTACCTTGATGGTGTCCCTAACTTTTGCAATTTCACACTTTTGCACAATCACTACCTTTTTCAATTTGGGTAAATCACTTTTTTTAAAAAAAATTGTCAAAATTTTAATTACAATCTCATGTAAGAAATATAAAAAGTAAGACACAGAAGTTATAAAATAGAAATTGTTTATAAAGAATTTCTATTTTACAAATAAACAAAATATGTTATAAGAATGTATGAAAATCTATTAGCAGATTATAAGTATTCTAAAAATTAGAATTAACTGTCAAATTTTCATCAAAGTTTAGGAAAACTTCATATTAAAAAACATCAAGACTCTTTTTTACAAAAAATATTTATAAAAAGTAAGTTTTTAAATATACTCCATCATCCCAATAGTGGCAGTATTAATTTATGTAAAATTTAATTTCTTAACTCTGCACAAATTAAACAATTAGTTCAAAAAATAAGACACTCACCCTATTCATTCTGCAAAATGGTAACCACAATAACAGATGTTCGTATTCTGCAAAAAAATAGGTGTAAATACATTCAGTCAATCCATTGTTTTTTTTAAAAATTACTTAAATGTACTTTTCTTGTTTACTTAAATTATATAAATCATAAAATGTTATGGGGAATAAATTAAAATATTTTTAAAATTCTGACTGATAATTACGATTTACATAGATTTTTAAATTATTCGCATTATTATTTTAACTATGCATATATTTTGATTGTTGTCTTGGAAAACTAGCCAGTAAATATTGAAAGTGAGTTTTAGATAAATGCGCATATTCATTAACAATAATACGACACCTCTAGTCTTACGAATAAATGCGCAACAGCGAATGGACGAGTGTGTGAAATTGGAAGAGATTTCACAAGATGATAAACACACAAATAAACAAAAAATGCATCGATTCTAATCAAAATAAAAAGCTTTACCTGTATTCACTACTGTAAAAAAAACCTAATAAAATTATTGACAAAGCTTTTTATCCGAACTTGTTAAACTTGCATATCATATTTCCATGGACAAGATAACAAAAGTAAAAACAATGAATAACTTATGTTTTAAATTTTTAAGCATATATATCTTTAAAAATTCCTTATTAAATTACTTAATTTTATTGCCGCCCGCCCTGTCTACTGGTCAGAGTACCTGACTACGGATAGGAAGGTGATGAGTTCGAATCCCGGTTCGGGCATGGATGTACTTTATCTATCCTGTCTTTGTCCTTTCCTTGCATGAATTTAGGAATCTAATATAAACTCTATCCTAAATTTAAAAAATTGTATTTATAACATGTTAAATGAGAATTAATTTTAAAAAACAATAACAACATAGTCTCTTATAGTTTTCAAAATTATTTAATGCTTTGCAATTTTTTATAACAGAAAAAACTAAATTTCATTTATATTTTGTAAAATTTTTTATGCCGACCAACTTGTCTAGTGGTCAGCATGCCTGAATGCAGATAAGGAGGTCCTGAGTTCGAATCCCGGTTCGGGCATGGATGTACTTTATCCTGTCTTTGTCCTTTCCTTGTATGAATGAGGTGTGAATGGTTGCCTACCCTATAAACGGGTCCCAATGGCATGTGTGCACTGAAGAAATTGGACTCCACACCAAAATACGGTTCAGTTGGAAAAGTGGATCAGCACACTCCATACTGCCAGCCTAGCTGGCACACGACAACTTTATTTAATTTCAGGATTATTACTTTTACTGCTGAAAATTCGGAATTTGAAAAGAAAGTTTGTATTTTAAGTATTTAAAAATTTCTCCTATATTCTAAAAATATCTAAGTTTTTAAGTATTATTCTTTACATGATAAATAGTTTTAAGATGATTTATTCAACAGAAATTATTTCAGTGTTGGCTTATTTTTAACAAAAAAAAAAATAAAAGTAGGAATTGAAAATTTGAGTCCCCAAAAATAGTACAGTTCACTTAAATGAAAAAAAAATTAATAAGTATTTAAATTTCTAATTTATGAAAAGTGACCTCGATTGATTTTACTGTTTTATAATTCCAACAATGAACAATTTGTCTTATTAAAAGTACTAGATATTATACATATTTAATCTAATCAACAGGTTAGCGTTCATTCATTCATTCATTGTCGTATGCCAGCTAGGATGGGGTGCGCTGCTCCACTTTTCCAACTGAACCATATTTTGGTGTGGAATCCGGCTTCCTCAGTACACACATGCCATAGAGACCCGTTAATAGGGTAGGCAACCATTCACTCCACATTCCTACAAGGAAAGGACAAAGACAGGATAGATAGAGAAAGTACACCCATGACCGGGATTCTAACCCAGGACCTCCCTATCCGTAGTCAGGCATTTGACCACTAGACAAGTTAGTCGGCAATAGGTTAGCGTTAATGGGATTAATAGGAAATCACAGGTTGTCTAGCAGTACATTTGGTTGGTTGAGTTGTATGACGCAAGTTCAAAAGACTAGCAGGACAAGCCAAATTTCGGGGGCATTAGTTTCCAGAGGAAAATGCTCATTCAAATTTCCAGGAAATCAGTCACTTAGTATTAGTTAACGTTATTTAATATTTTTGAAGATAAATTCAATTTATTTTGCTTTGTTAAAAACGCTTCTCTGCATAACGAAATCTGGTTTTGAAGAGTAAAAACAAATCGAATGAGTTGTGGAGCACTAGAAACTTCTCTTTAGTTACTCTGTTAGTAAATATTGAAGGTGGAACTCATTTCATCCGCTTCAAATGCATTTCGATAAGTGGCGTTTATACTTGTATATAATAACACAATACTCTTGTTTATAATAATAAATTTTTCAAAAATCGGAAAACACAGTAATTATCTTTATTAAAAAAAGAAATTACACTGCAAGAACCCTCTAAGAAAATTACACTGCACTAATTTCAGATCGTGTGCGAATGGTGTTACATCGTTTAAATCACACTGGCAACTTTACACTGAAATAATCCCACATTTTTAATTTAAGTCAACACTAATTACATTTAAATTAATTAGAAATGGGTTAATCAAAATCCTGAATAGAAATAAAACTAATGTTTTAAGTAAAGAAAAGATCAACAGCCAGGCAAGTTCTTTCTCTCATTTCAAACATCTGTTTTCCATTCAAACGCAGACGAAAATTCAGCGGAGAAACAGAATACAAAGTTTATTCAATAGGTAGTAGATATTTATCCACAATAACTTTTTTCCAACTACGCATAGCACTCCACGATTCAAAATGATTGGTGGCCTTCGATGAATATTATAAAATTAGCATTTATTTTAACTATATAACTTTATGTACATTTTTAAAATATATATTACAACTGATATTTAAGTTCACAATACAAAATATTACACTACATAAAAATAAGTAAAATCAAAGTCCACAATTTCAACATGAAATATATTAAAGTAGAAATTCGTTCTTTATATAATCCGTTTCCAAAACAATTGATAAATAATTGTATTTTCTCCAGGACATTATGCTAATGTTTTTCAGAACCTGTTGCAAGTTTTATACAACGTTTATCATTTAAATAATCTGGTTTAGTTACTAAATGTAGCCATATAAAGCGTAAACATTAATAATTATTTTGCCCTTGGACCTTAAAAAGCAGTTACGTTTAAATTAGGTAATCAAATTTCCAATTTAATAATCAATAGATTATTAAACGAATTTTAAACAAAATAAAGCAGATTGCGTTAACTTTTAGAAATAAGTACCCGTGAATTTTGCAATATATCTCACTACATTATATCTTTATCACACATATTACCATTAATTTACGAAGAAAATTTATGAATTTTTGACAGGGACTCTTTTTTGGCGATTTGGTTTGTTTTGCCGCTCAAACGGTCATTTTTTGCACACGAGGGCTAATTAGACCAGAACCTACGGTTTAAAGTGGATTCCGAACCACTACAAACATCCATGCCCAAGGTTGGATTCGAACCCACGAACTGTTGAACCGAACTCTTTTTTGGCGAATATAAATAACAAATCGCACACTATTTTTCTAATAAATTTTTCACTTACTGGAAAGAATATTTGCTCAGATAGAATTTATACAATTGTAGATTATAGAATATAGGTTACAGAATTAGCGCAGCTAGATATATATTTTAAAACTACCTAAATCTGGTTTTCCAACGATTGAAAAACAAACAGAACTGAATTTTCGAAAAGATAATATACTCACTATCCATTCCTTTTAATTAAATATTAAATTAAGAATAAAAAGATTGTCTTCAGAGAAATTAAGCCTTTTTATTTGCTTTCATTTCAATACACACATTAACAGAAAGACTTGGACACCAAATAATGAACAACCTAATGACCTACGATTGTTGTAATTTTAATATATACCGGGTTCATAATTAGTAGACTGTATATTCACAGTCGCAACGAAACCTGGCAAACTCCCAAGCACTCTCCATTGGATATAAAACCCACTCCAGTGGTTATAATTAACAAAGTTTTTTTTAAAGAAATCGAAAAATAATATAGATCAGGGATGGCGAACCAATGGCACGCGTGCCACAAGTGGCACGTTTGAAAAGTTTGATGGCACGCACAAAAATAAAATTATTTTTTTTATAAATTATCTTTTCTCACTGAAATTGAATTATTAATCTATACTTATTTAATGATTTATGATATTAACTGTAGTAATATAAATTTTATAAATTAAATTTAACAGTCCTTGAGTAATAATTAAATCTTAAGGGATTAGAAATATAATTAGTTGAATTTCGGTCAAGTACCATATGGAACCAAAAGTTTGTTGATTTAAGAAATAATTCAGAAAATATTAAAAGCAATCCTTTATTGGATAAAATAAACAAAATTGCATACGATGGAGTTCTAGCTACATGGAATTCAATTCGTGGCACGTTTAATTGCTTAAAAATATTAAATAAGGCGATTTTATCAATATTTTCCTCGACGTGGGCATGTGAATCTCTATTTTTAGAAATAAATTTTATAAAAAATATAGGATGACGTATGAGTCGAGCTCTGCATGCGTACTGTTGAAATGAACTAAATATGAGCCAGATATTAAATCTTCAACATCTTGTGTACAGCAACAGAAATCACATTAAAAAAATTTGTTTTTAACGTGAATTCGGTTTCTAGCATATTGCTTTTTGTAAAACACTGATTAATAAAAAATGTTTAAAGAAGAATTACTTTTGTTTATTTAATTATACTCACGTATACTTTCACCACGCCAACATTTTGAATGAAATTTTATTGTGGCACGTTACCTATTTTTTAAAAAAAATGTTAACACTTTGTGGCATGGACATCAAAGAAGGTTCGCCATCCCTGGTACAGATGAATACAGAAAAAACAACCAAACATCCATCTCTAGTTGCTCAAAACTGCCAGGGATCGAACATGGAAATTCTTTCTCAAAACAGTCACAGTAAATACAGCTAATAAGATTTCTATTTACCAGGCTCGTTACTGGACATAGTCGCACCCTTACATTCGTTCAGGGTCAGAAGGTGTTCCCTGTGTGCCTCAGGTGTAATTTCCACCAAGCTTCTCCGGACCATCTGCTCTCCTGTCTGGGTTTGGAGAAGAGAGATCTTTTGAAAACACTGCGCTGGTTCGGGACTTTCTCTGGGCGAACGATCTACTGGACTTGGTCTAGATTGTACTAGATCAAGTGGAATAAGAAAACAACAACAACAGATTTCTATGCCTTAGCTTGAAGTTCATATACTAAAGACACACTTAGAAGATCCATATACACAAGTGAATGGACGCGGTCAAGGGCTAACAGAAGAAATAAATTAAATAAGAAAAATAATCTGCACCTGAATATTAGTTAAGAAAAATACGTTAAGATAAGGGCACATTAATACTCGCGTCCCTCTCCATACTTTCCACATTATCAATGTGAAATATTTGTAGAGCTCATTGCATCCACAAAATAATGTGTGCTAAAAGTGTTAACAATCATTGCAAAGAATGTTATTCAAATATTATGCATAATAATGTAAATAAAACAAAAATTTATGATCGAAATGTGTGTTATTGGTTTATTAAATTATTCTTCCTAAAGATGCACTTTTAAATTCATTTGAACAAATTTTCGAAGCACTATTTCCACCCCATTTTAGGTGCCTTCTAAATATGGTTCTGGACTTCAACAACAGCTTCTTGGAAAGTTGGTTGGTTTTTATGGCGCAAGGTCCAAAATTGGACATGCTGCGCCATGAGTAATTTTTTGTAACTTTATTTTAATTTTATTTATTTATTTTCAAAAAACCCAAGCAACATTAAAAATTTATAAAAAAAAAATTAGTGTATATATTATTTTAAAATTTATATATAATTATAGAATATAAAATAAGATAAATGAAGTATATATAAAATTTTCAAATATAAATTATATAAAATATAAAAAACCTATTACTCTCAAATAAGCAAATAGGTTTCTGAGGGGTGGTTCCCCTAACAAATCAAACATGGTTAAAAGGTTCGTTTTGAAGAATTTAAAAGGGTAATCGTAACAAGTAGGACATGATATTAAAATATGATAAACAGTATAAGGTTCATCACACGTTTCACACCAAGGATTTAATTCATTCAAAAACAAATGTCTGTGGGTGAAACGTGTGTGTTGGATACGAAGGCGAGTAAATCTAACATCTGCACTTCGTAACGGTAAAACTGACAATGAGATGAGGGATGAGAAAATGGTATGTAATTTGTTGACGACCTGCAAGTTCCATGATTCCTGCCAAAGACCATATATAAAACTTTTTATAGCCTTTCGCACATCTGAGAGAGGACAGCTTCTTGGAAAAGCCGCGGTTTACTAGTTAGTTAGGGCGTTGCTTTTATTATCGGAAGTCAGTGAGTTCGAATCCGACTTAATGAAAAATCCATCCTATTCGCTAAAGGCATGTAAACACTGGGCGTGATTGCAATGTCCACCAAGTGAAATTACACATATGGGGGTGGTAGGCCAAGTATTGGATGTACTCTATTTCAGTGTTTCTCAACTGAATTTACTACAAGGACCGGTAAAATATTTCGGCACGTTCGCGCGGACCGGTAATATTAATAATTTGACCCAATGCACAATTTTTCACAAAGATAAATCATGAAGACATACATAATTTTTAAAACATTTTGTTTGTTATAATTTACGTTTGTATATTCAACTTACTTATATAATATTGCATCGAGAATAAAAGCACCAAAACTTAATTAAAACTCCAAGAAAATTCCAACGTGAATGATATATTTATTTTTTTAATTAATATATTAGCCAAAACAACAATGAGTCGAAATGTGAACAACGTAAGTAGATACCAAATAAGCAAAAAATAATTTACCAAAATAAAGGATATATAAAAACTAAAATTAATGAGATTGCTGCTGGTCTTTGTTGCTGACTAAACTGTCAATCCTAGGCTTTAAACCAGTTACAGCAATACGTAAAGCAGGTGCAAAAGCAAGTCAATTTCTATGTTTCGTCTTAATAACAGTCATAGCCGAAAATGTAGTTTCACACATATAAGTTGAGGAAAAAGGCAATAAAATCTTCAACGCCTTTGCATGAAGATTGGGGTATTCTGTTGCAGTCTTTATCCAGAATTGATATATATTTATTGATTTGAACTGTGATTTAAGTCCTAGATCTGAAGACAGTTCAATAAGTTCTGTTTCCTGGACTGTAGTGAGATTGTTATCATAATTATTAATAAATGGATTGATTATCCACAGAATACCTGAACGTACATCTTCTTCTGGGGGATAATACTGATCGAAAGCTATTGATAATTCTTTTAAATGCGCCAAAATAACGCTGATAACGCTCTTCTGATCTATGTCATTAGTATTAATGTAATCAAAGAAAGAAGCAAACATATCAAAAGTGTTTTCTTCCGCACGTTTATACCAGAGTTTCAATTTCTTTTTGAAAGCATCAATCTTATTGTAGAAGTTGAAAACGGTATTAGTTTTACCTTGAAGACTAAATTTAGCTCATTTACCAGTGAAAATATGTCTGATAGGTACGAAAGCAAGGCTACCCATTCTTCGTTCTGAAAATATTTCTCAAGAATGATCCCTTTTGATTAAAAAACAATTGTACCTCATTTCTTAATTCATACAACCGCTTAAGGACTTTTCCTCTGGATAGCTAGCGTACTTCGGCGTGTAACAATAGTTGTACATGATCTGATCCCATTTCTTGACATAAAGTTGTAAACAATCTTGGATTAAAGGCGTTACTTCTGATAAAATTTACAATTTTTGCCGATTCCAGAAGAATGTCATTTAGTTGTGGGGACAATTTCTTTGCTGCTAAATGTTCGTGATGAATAATGCAGTGTGGGACTACTAATCCTTCTGATGCTATGTCTGTTATTCTCTTTGCAACACCTGTATGTCTTCCAGTCATAGCAGCAGCGCCATCAGTACACAAACCAATGCATTTTTTCCAGTCAATGGAGTTAGTTTCAATATAATTATTAACTGCCTTATATATTTCAGCACTTGTTGTTTGGGATGGTAGTTCGATACAGCACATCAATTCTTCTCTAATATCATTGGTTGCATAGTCAATGTAACGAACATAACATAATAATATGGCATTATTTGAGACGTCAATTGACTCATCCATTTGGACAGCAAACCATTTCGATTTACGTATATCTTGGAGTAGTTGACTTTCTATGTCGTATGATAACTCACATATTCTTCGTCCAATAGTATCATTGGACAGAGGCAAAGCTTTCATTTTATCTGCAGCAGATTGGCCCAACACTTCAGAACACACGTCTATCAAACACGGTTTGACAAGATCTTCAGCAACTGAGTATGGTTTTTTAGATTTTGCAATACGCAGAGCAACTAGATACGATGCTTTTAAAAGCGATTTATCACCCGAGAAACATTTTTTAAAAGCATCCTTTTGAATTTTCATCTCCAAACTTTTTCTCCTGAAAAAGTCCAGGGGTTTGCTTTCCAGTTGTGGGTGCTTCGTTTGTAAATGCCGCATGAGCTTGGAAGGTTTCATGCTTTCATTGGAGAGAACATCTCTACAAACAACACATTCAGGTTTTGGACAATTTTCTTCTGATTGAGGCCAGAGGATAAAACCATATTTCAAATAATCTGCGATGCAGTGCTTTACAAAGCTTTTTCTTTTTTTTTTTGGAAGATTGTGGACTATATTCACTTTTATCTGTATTCGAAGGGGCGGACGACGTACTTGGTTTTTGAAAATCCTTTCTTTGCACGAAATATAGTAATGTGCGTTTCCTTTCCTTCTTACTCATTCTGGTTTTTGATTTTATATACCTAAAGTTACAGAAATAGTAGTTATAGCATAATATTAAATTCAGAAGTTATTAAAAACTTACGCTGATAAATAGTTTTCAAGAATTGCCCAAGTGTGCAGAATAATCAAAAACAAAACGTAATCAAGACGCCAGACGCCTTGAACACTGCGATAGTCAGCGTTCAAGTAATCAGGGATACGCAAGGCAGACAGGTGCACCCTAACTGATGTTCTAAGCAGTGTTGCCAAAACAATTTGATTAAAAGGAATAAGTCGACAGTTCAAAATGTAATAGATTTCATAGAATAGTGAAAAAGAGTGCCGAAGTACCGGCAGTTTTTTTTTTTTTTTTTTTTTTTTTAATTTTTAGTTTAGGTAAAGGGTAATTTTGTAAATTTCATAAAAACTCAAAATAGTAACAGATTTGGTGCGTAACGTAACAACGTAAAAGTACTGCTGAATAATAATAGATCTATTATAATTATAATAGACTGGCAACTCTGGTGGTACGGCAATTTATGAAACGCGTTTAGGTACATAGTTGCCAGTTTGTTGTACTTTTCATCAAAGATAACATTATTTTTTAAACTAGTAAACTATTATTATTGTAATGTAGGTACTGTATCGGTGGTCGCCTTATAAAAGCTGGATATTTCGCGGACCGGTAAATATTTCTTGCGGACCGGTACCGGTCCGTGGACCGGCGGTTGAGAAACACTGCTCTATTTGATCCTTGCTACAAAATCGCGCAAGGCTCCAACAGGCTACTTCTAGTCCAACTCAGGGCTGGGTAGAGGGAAGCATCCGTGTGCAAGAACAGTTTCTTTGAATGTCAAAAATCACTGCCAATGTAGATTTTTGATTGGCTGAAATAAGAACAAAGCAAAATTATACATGCATAATCAGACGAAATGTGCAAGATCAGGTCTGTACGGTGGATAGCCCAATTCGCCTCTTTTGATTTTTTTTAAAATTCTATGATTTTTGATAAAAATAGTCGTGCACCGAATAGAATTGAACAGTTTGTGTTGTTGTAACGCAACTTTTGCAAACCGAATAAAAATGCGATGGAAATACGTAGTCATTTGTTTCAATGTGCTTCTTCTGCAAACAACTTTTCTTGGATTTTTCTCATCATAGAGAGCCCACAGTCTATTTTTGTTTTGTTTTAGGCTCATTTACATAGATCCAAGATTCATTTCTAATGTAGAAACTACACACAATCTTTGAAGCCTATTAAACGTATTTTTTTCAACATTTGTTTATACAAATTGTCACGAATCTACTTTGAAGCGATTGTCAATTTATGTGGAAGCCAATGTGAAATATTTTTTGAAGGCCAACTGTCCATTTAAGCTTATTGATTCGTATACTAATGTTTGTAACATTTTTATAACTAAAGCTTTCCTGACTCCTGAGCTGTGGGTCCCGGGTTCGAATCCTGTTTCGGGTATGGCTGTTACTTTCTTTCTCTGTTCTCTGTGTTTCTCTGTCCTTTCTTCTGTGATGATATATAAATGTGACGCAGCCTATAAACCGGTTTGTGGTGGTTTGGCGCGGGCAATGCTACTCGCCTCCGTGACTTGGTTCACAGGTGCCCGCTGGGTAACGACAAATGAGTAGCAGTTACTGGCCTTGTTGTGGCATTGGGTTCAACCCTCAAGTGCCCGCCGTTGGAAAAAAAGTCTCATATTTCACAGGACTATCTTAATTTATTACTCCATGCACAGCATCGATGTGTTTTCCGGCACAAAAACAGATTTTGAAAGGCCGTCACAGAATTTGGCTTGAAGCGACTGTCGACCACGCGCGCGAGTTAATCGAATTTCCTGATTTTTTATAATACGGTAAAATAATGTTTTAATGTTGTATAAATTCATTTTATTATAATGATAATCAGCGTTGAAATTTATGAAAAAATAATCAAACGAAAATTTTCAGCTGTCAATTTCATTATTTGTTCGAGATGAATTTTTCTATTTAGTGCAAATAAAAAAAATATCCAGAAAAGGCAAAAATTTTTAATAAAATTTTATTAAACAGTATCAAAGTATCACATAACATGCAGAAACTATCACATAACAAGCAGAAACCTTGTAAAACTTACACAGCTGGCCCCGCCCAGCTTGTCTAGTGGTCAGCGTGTCTGACTGCGGATAAAGAGGTCCTGAGTTCGAATCCCGGTTCGAACATGGATGTATTTTCTCTATCTCCTTGTATGAATGAGGATTGAATGGTTGCCTACCCTATAAACGGGTACCTATGGCATGTGTGTAGAGCAAAGTCTTACTTTCACCTTCATGGTGTTCTGATTAAAACGAAGGACGCTCTCAATCGACTTAAATTCGCATAGCCCAGGCATAGCGAGCTTGGCTTGTCCAAGTGTCATTAGTAACAACAACACAGTTGGCAAGGCCAGAAATATAAACAGCAGCCCTCGTACCTAAGTAGGTAATTTTTAAACCAATTTTTTAATCATTGTATTAAAATCAACTACTTTAACATTTAAAAATGTGTTGATAAATACAACTTTGAAACTAAAACAGAGAGGAAAATTATACAAACGTTTATGCATGCAATAAAAATACTTAATGATAACAATTTGAATTCAAAAAATTCAAGCAATTCCGTTATTTTTTTATTTCATTCTAATTTTAGGTATCATTTTTGGTAATGTCTGTATGCGATCAAAATTACGATAAATCTTCATAAACTTATTCTATTCTTATCTTATTGCATATGAATGCAAAATATCAAAAATGAAAAATCATTTTGCTCTTTTGTGATAAAATGCTTTAAGCTCAAAATAACTTCTATAGCATTTTAAAAAGTAATTAAATACGAGAATGACGTGATGAAGTAAAACATGTATTTTAATTAATTTAAGTAAAATGAGCTGTAGAGATGGTTTTCTGGTGTCATCTGCGTGTTTTCCTTTTCTTAAAAGCAAAAACAAATTAACCATCTTAAAAACTAATTTATCAGTGGTATTATGAGTCGTCTATTCAAAAATTAGTTCCATAAAAACTGCTTTAAGCATAAATATAGAAATAACTGAGTACAAACAACATGCATTTTTAATAATACCCCTACAGAGTAAAATTTACTTAATAATAAAACCAATGTTAAAATGATAATTCATTGCTATTGCAGTGGGTTTGAATGTTCCAAGTATTGTGATGTTTAAAGTATTCAAATATGTATATACAGAGGTGGTTATTAAAATAATGCAAATACCTGTCAGTAAATGACATTTCTGAATAAGCTTCGGAAGCATTATATAAGTTGTCAGATTTTTTTTATAAATTGAAATATATAATTCTGGTAATGCGGTAGATTTATTCCAGCTCTGTTTAAGTGTTGGATTTTTTTAAAGAGTATAAAATGTCTATCTCTCATTTTTGTTGTTGTTGTGTTGTTGCTTATGGCACTTGGACAAGCCAAGCTCGATATGCCTTGGCAATGCGAATTAAATCAACAGAGAGCGTCTTTCGTTTGGATCAGAGCACCACGAAGTACGACTTTGCTTTTTTTAAGGTGCCTCGTCATTTTGAACGACGGTCAGGTGACGAGGCCACACCTGAGCTGGCACTCTCCTCTCCACATCCACGCCACACCAGCGGAAGAACTTTGGACGTCACATATTAATGTGGACACGCCCCCAACCCACGGAGTTCCAGCAACCCAGTGAAGGAGAGTACACCGTGGTCACCCTCCCAACCACTGCCCGCGGCAAATGATGCTTCACTTTGCTGAGCTTACGGGAAGCGGCGTGAAGCTACTGAGCCAGATTTTTAAATACTGTAAAAGATCTACCAGGAGCAAAGTTATCGAAACATCCAAACTTTTAGGCATTTGTAAAGAACGGTGTCTAATTTATAATGATAGTATACACAGAGAGGAGCAACACAATCTCTGCAAGGCAAAATTAAGGACGGAAAGAGAAACACAGTAAAAGAGACCGAAGAATATTGAAGCTGACTGTAACGTCTAAAATGCGAATTGCAACAAAAATTATTTCATAACTCAATCAACCTCTGTATTCTCCAGTACTGATAATTATAGTTAGAAAGCACTTTCATCAATAGAACATTTACGGCAGAGAGCACTTCCCATGTCACTTATAATAGATATTAAGTTCAAACGACGATTACCATGACGTCACACTCACTCAATCTAGTAGATTGAAAATTGGCAGTAATATTGCCTAAAGAATCGTCTTTCAAACTTTTACCAGCATTAAGATGGATATATCATTGGAAAATACATGATCAAGTGTATAATCGCGAAGGTCTCCCTCCAACCGAAACCATGGATGAGGATCTATCGTGATAAGGGCAGGAGCGTCGCGGGTTTCTGTTGGACTAATCGTAACATTGGAAAGAAGGATTCATGTTGAGAAATATAGAGGAATTATAACAATTCCTCCCCTAACATACAAACTTTGTTTTCTGCACGAGATGAAAATGTCTAGAACTAATGTACTCAATACATGCAATAAATATTTGATAAACGCGAGTGTAACATACATAACTGGCGGTGCAGACGAGCCTCAGATTGTACCTTTAGGTTAACGTGTTTGCAATACTCGTCCATCAAGTGCCTCGTAATTTAGAACCATCGTCAGGTGAGGAGGTCACACCTGAGCTGGTACCCTCTTCTTTACATTCACGCTACCCACGCGAGAGTAACAAGGAAACATAAAGGGGTTGGGCAAAAATATAGAAACACCTTAAAAAAACGCGTTTCCTTGCCAAATATGGTGTAGGAAACCCATTGGCATTCAAAACAGCTTGCAGTCTTCTCGGAATGGATAAATACAGTTCCTGTATGTTTGCCAAGGGAATATTGTACCATTCTTACTGTAGAACGGTGGCAAGTTCAGATAGCGATGTTGGCGGTGGATAGCGAGAACTCACTTTCCGCTCCAATGTAGACCACAAAGGTTGGATAATATTCAGGTCTGATGACTGTGGTGGCCCCGGGAGATGCGACAAATCATCCTCGTGCTCAGAAAAGCAGTCCTGGACAATGTGAGCTGTGTGAACAGGGGCTTTGTCGTCTTGGAAGACACCACCACCATTGGGGAATAAAGTTTGTACCATGGGATGAACTTGATCGGGCAAAATGTTCACATAAGTCTTGGCAGTAATTTGCCTTGACAGAGTTATCATGGGGCGTGCAGAGAACCACTATATGACTGCAAAAACCATCACAGAACACCCGCCATTTTTCACTCTTGGCAACAAGTAGTCTGTATTATAGGCTAGACATGGTGTTCTATGGAGGTAAACTAGGCCAGAAGTGGGAAACAATGTGAAAGACGATTCATCTGACCATATTACTCTCTTCCACTGCTCTATAGTCCAATCTTTATGATTTAAACACCACTTTTTCCTTTCACGGGCATTATCATCACTGATGAATGGCTTTTCAATCGCAGCACGGCCAGCAATTCCTGTGTATGAAGTTTCCTTCGAATTGTTTTGGCATTCACAGGGTTTGGTAACATGACATTCATTTCAGCAGTACCTTTTGCAGCTGTGTGGTCTTATTTCTCGTGATAATCCTCCTTAATGATCGTATGTCACGATCGCTCAGCACACACTCTCGACCACGCTGTGATTTAACGGATGCTGTTTCTCCGCATTTCAAATATGCGGAATAAATCTTCGATACACAGTACCTCTGAAAACACTCAATACCACGGCAACCTTGCTTACGGAAGTACAAACTATACGCGCTCCAACAATTTGCCCACGTTCCAAGTCTGTTAACTCTGACATAATGCAATGCCAACCTCCCATAACAGTGCTCCGATAACGACTGAACTGTGCAGCGCATTTACGAAGTTGTGTAGGTGGCGTCAGTAGGCGAAAACGCCAGCGCCCCCTACATATTTCATTAAAATCAATCTTTCCTTTCAAATATGCATTTCACAAGGTGTTTCCATATTTTTGTCGTCCAACCCCTGTACCTTGAGTTACAAGTTCAGTATGATTGATCCATTATTTTAGAGTTTTCAATACAGAATACCTCCGAAAAATTTCACAATATTTCCACACAATTGGGTACACTATCCACGCTCTATTACATGCAAAGAATAGTCCTACGCCATATCAAAAGATTTTTGATACATCTTAAGCCCATATTACATTAGAGAGAGAGAGTTGCCGATATTTCAGTTTGAACAACTCCCGTAGACTTAACATTACGCGACGTCACAGCTCAATTTCAGCAATTTGTCCAATGAATACTTGAGATTTCTTTCAGGTTTGCTATAAGAAAATAACTGTTTTACTAGATTTAATAACATTGGGTTGTTCGGAAGGTAATTTCTATATTTTTTCTTTTTTTTTTTTGAGAAAATGAAAGACAGTTTTCGTATAATAAACAAATACTTTATTAAATTATATATTGGCCGTTCTGGTCCAACACCTTTTGCCATCTTTCTGGTAGTAGCATAATTCCACGCTCATAAAATTTTTGGTCTTGGTTGGCAAAAAAACTCATCGAGGTGGTTTTTGACCTCCTCATTTGTGGCGAAGGTTATACCGTCTAAAAATGTTGGAGTGACCAGAACAAATAATAATTCGATGGTGTCAGTTCTGGAGATTATGGTGGCTGGGGATTGGTATCCCATTCAAGCTGTAAAAGCTTTTGGTGAGTGACCAAACTTGTGTGAGGTCTCGCGTTGTTTTGGTGAAACACTACACCTTTCCTGTTGATTAGTTCTGGCCTTTTCTCATGAAGGGCATCATTCAGTTTGTCCAGCTGATGACAGTAGACTTCCGAATCAATCGTTGTGTTATCCGTTAAAAGCTTAAAAAAACGATTCCTCAAAAGCCCACCAAACAGACAGCATCACTTTTTTTGGTGAATATCGACTTTGGAAATGGTTTCAGCCGGTTCATCTTTTTTGCTCCATGACCTCTTGCGTTTGACGTTGTTGTATACAACCCATTTTTCGTCCCCAGTGATGATGCGCTTCAAAAACGGATCATTTTCGTGACGTTTGAGAAGCGAATTGAAGACGTCAATACGGCGACACAGATTTCTCTCTGTGAGAACATGGGAAACCCATACATCGAGGATTATCCCAGGCCTTTCAAGTGGCCAAAAAATGTTATTCGCCGGTTCGCATCAACTAATGCTTTTATCGCGTCTTTATCAGCTTCAACAGGCCTTCCCGAACGTGATGCATCTTCGACATCAAAATTGTCGCATCGAAATTTTTGCGAACCAGTTCTGGCACTGGCATACTCTCAACACACCCTCTCCATACACATCGGTCAATTTCTTTCTGACTTGAAAAGCATTATTACCCTTTCTGTAGTAAAACAGCAAGATATCTCGAAAAAATGCTGCTCATCGCTCTCCATATTTAAAAGGGCACCAGCCAAAAACTACTGCGTAGAATAAATTTGAAATTTTCGCACACAAGCCTTGCTATATGAGCTCTCAAAGCATGTAATAATTATACGGCTTAAGTGTGAAGTTGGGTGCAAAAAAATACAATTAAATCCTCCGTCGGGAAAAAACGAAATTACTTTCCGAACAACTCAATAGATCACTTTTATGGATACAATTTTTAAGATTACCATATTTTAACAAATAGATTCTATATTTCATGATAAATTCTTATTTGGGAATTTTGTTAATAGCCAAGTTTTTTAAATGCTAATTTATTCATATGAATATCTAAAATGGATTTTCATTGCTTTGTTTAAATCAATTTTACTCTTAAATTTTGATATTCTTCTTATGACATTTTTGTGTAACCTTCACAATTTATTAAGAAAATAAAACAAATTCTTCAATATATTACTGTATTTATTTGCTAAATTTTGTATCGTCTTTATTATAATTTTTTGTAAATATAAAATGTTAACTCAAGCATTTGTTTACAATTGAATTTGCCAATTATTTTACATTTTCAACTTCTTTTGGAATTATTTCATACAAACGATGTATACAATGATGCTAAAAGAAGTAGAAGTACACAGACTATGAAATAATGCCAAGGCATTACTTCATCGTCTGACAAGATACGATAGTATGCCCATTCTAAATCTAGATTTGTTGTTTAAAATCATTGGCAACTTCAAGATTGTTCGTTAACACTGAATTATGACCACAAAAAGAAGAACAACCATTTCTTGTTACATTTCCGCTTGGTGAAAAGACAAAATTTGATCAGTTTTTAAAATCATTGGCGATACGAATTGCCCGAGGTGCTGCTGCATGCACAAAAAAGTTGCTGATTTTCGGTAACTTATAACGCCCAATTGTTTTCATTTGGCATGAAACTTGGTAAAAACAAAATAATGTACAAACTCCAACAACGCAGCTGTTAAGAAAATCTGTATTATAGGACGAATAGAACGAATTGCTGAAATTTGAGCTGTGACGTCACGTAATGTTATGTCTACGGGAGTTGCTCAAACTGAAATATCGGCAACTCTAATGTAATAGGCACTTAAAGTGTTTTTATTATTTAGATAATCACCTCTACATTGTATTTTTATTTACATATTAAAATTTCACAAGTTTAGTAACGTATAATAAAATACTGGGGGATAAATTTTAAATATCACTTTAATTTCATGAATTAGACATCAAAATGAATATTTAGAGAGGAATAACAAAATTAATAAATAACAATCCATAAATAATTTTCAGAGATTCTAGATAATTTAACAACAAAAAATCAGAAGACAGTGTTTTTAATTAAACAATCACAAACTCATTGAAAAATAAAAATATTTTAAGATAAAAAGTTTTTTTTTTTAAATTCCAACGGCGGGCACACTTGGGTGACGAACCCTATGCCACAACAAGGCCAGAAATTGCTACTCATTTGTCGTTACCCAGCGGGCACCTGTGAACCAAGTTACGGAGGCGAGTAGCGTTACACGCGCCCTTTTTATATGAATAAATTTGTGCAATTCGAACTAAAATTCTATTATATTCATCAATATATTTTTTACATTAAAATTAAAAACATTTTAATATCATTTGTTTTTGTCCTTACAGAAATTTTTGAAGGATAAAAATTCAAAAATAAAGAAGATATCAATCAAGAACTGTTTCAATTTTTCAAATGAGAAAACGAAACATTTTTAAAAACTGGGATGTACAAAATACCCTCAGGCTGGCAAGAAGTCATTAATAATATTGACATGTTATTTAATAAAGTTTATTTACGTTACGGAAAATGTACATTTTTTCTATTATTAAATAATGCACAGAACTTTCCGGTAGACCTAATATATAACATACTAAGTAAAAAGAAAAATGTTTATTATCCTAATAAAATTTGGCTCTTTACACAGTACACTGCACAGAATGCTAAATACCAGGCATACATGGTAGAGTGTAATTATAATCAAATATAATATTGTTAAAATATTATAAGCAATTGTATCCAAAAAGAGCTATAGCTAAAACGCAATGCCTTACCTTTTAAAGACGATACAAATGAATTATAAAAGGTAAACCGCGTTGAATAGTATACACGATAGATTTCATCACGAGAAAAATTAATAGCTAATGTATCAATGACTATTTTCAACGAATATAGGTATAACACTAAAAGGCTAAATCCTTCACTTTACAGAAAATTTGCGGAAAAACATTCAAGAATTAATTTGCTATTAACATTTCCGTGATGAGAGTTCTCCATGAAATATTTACATATTGTATTTTACAAAAATGTTGCCCTACAGATATAAATGCAAAATTATAAAAAAAACACAATATGTAAAATAATTTGGAAAAAAAAATGATTTTAATGTTTTCAGCAAAAACTAAATTCCATATTAAACAGAATTAATAATACGTTTGGTAATTCATGAAAATACTCATACTACTAAATCAATAATTCTAAAAGAGCATTTATTTGAACTAAAACGTTCTAACATTCTAAATCAGAATTGTATATGGCACTTAGATAAATGATGTAGTAATATGAAATATAGAAATACACAATTTTCCCATTAAATACAATACAAAATTGCAACACGAAAATTAATTTTACTACGGGATCCTGTATATGTTTGCCACTAAACAGTTTTTTTCACTCAAGTATTAATTTAACCAAAACCTACTCGTTAAAGAGAACTATCAAGCGCTACAAATATCCCTAATTGAGATGGGAACCGAATCCACGAGTGTTTGTATGGAAGACCAGAATTAGAGGTCCAGTGCCTTACTTACTTTTTTCTACCTACAGCGCAGAGATGAGAATTTTAAAGAGGATTAAAAATATTCGCTAAAGTGAAGAGATGGGTACGGAGGGTAAAATGCGCCAAGCAGGCGATAAAGTGGTGCGATAAGTTCGTCAAACTGGTTTAACGGTTCGGATTACGTATGTATGACCTACTTTTTGTTTATTGGGTAACGTGATCGCGTGACATGCGCGTTTTGTATGTAACCCTTGAAACTATTTTAGAATAATATTTAATAATTGAGTTTCAATATTCGAATTTTGGAGTTTGTGTGTAGCTAACGATAATTAACTATGGATGAGAATGTTTTGAACTTACTTTTTTTATTTAGAGCGTGATGGTAGTAAGAAAGTAAGTATATGAATTTTTAAGTTGTGGGTATTGCATGTTAGTGTTAGAATGTGCCGCGTACTGATATTTTTTTATGTGGGTGCCATTGCTCGGTATATTAAAATTCCAGTTTAAACAAAATGTGAAATTTGTTAACGTTCCAAATTTAGTTTTACTGCCGGTTGGCACTGCAGTAGGTAGTGCTACACTGATGTTTTTTGTAAGGTGGGCGCCATTGCTCGGTATATTTAAAATTCGAGTTTAAACAAAAAGTGAAATTTGTTAACGTTCGAAATTTAGTTTTACTGCCCGGTTGGCACTGCAGTAGGTAGCGCTACATTGATGTTTTTTTAAGGTGGGCGCCATTGCTCGGTATATTTAAAATCAAGTGATAAAAATTTCCTTTCTATTTATTCGAATTTTAAAACTTCTACAGTATTTAATTGTAATGAAATATTCAACTTTTTAATATTTGGAATTCGAAAAAACGCGTGATTTCAAAGCTGAAGTTCGAACGCGATCGTTATTGGTTGACATTTATCGCGCGTAGTGACGTAATTTAGGTTGACGACAGAGCTGTAGAGCGCTTGGTGCCAAAATTTGAAATCGCGCCAAGCTCGTACCCATCTGGTAACTTTTACCGAAATCAAATTTAGAAATGAAATAATTTTTAAAAAGTGAGAGAGAATGCATTTTTCAAAATTACTTTTATACATTTCAACAAATTAAATGCTGTATCATTTCTTCTCCAATTAAGCAATTGAAAACTACAACGCATAAAAAAGAAAAAGTTTTAGTCGAAAAACTAAGTTTATTTATTAAATCATTTCCGGTATCAGCATTTAATCTTCCAGACTAATAAAAAGATGAAGTTGCAACGCACGCTCAACAATGGACCCAAGTGTAGATGTATCTTCTAGAGGGGAAGGAAACCTTTCTCTCCCCTTCATTCAAAACCAGGTTTAAGAACTTTAGTTTTGAATTGCACAGGACGTGGGTTTTTATATAAATATTGATAAGCATTTTTATCGTTTTTAAGAAAAGAATCGAAAGTACTGATATTTATTATATTTTCGCTTTATTTATTTCAAATGAATTATCTTACGAGTTATAGTTATGGTAAAGTTGTTTTGTTTGCCAAGTTTTTATGTAGAAGATTAAAAAGTTAGCTACGAACTATCGAATTTTTCATAATGTTATCATATAAACTAATAAATATTTAACTATATAACCTAAAAATCATTTCTTTAGTAAAAACATTAAAATTTATTCAAGTTTACTTAACAATTCAGTATTTTTAATATCAATATTCGGCGGTAATAACTGAAATATATAAGTAAATTTCATTATAAATTGTTTTAATATTTTAAAATAATTTACACAAAATATCTATTAATAGTTAGAAAAAAATCCCCTCCTGAACATCCAGGTAAAAAAGCTAGATACAAATACACAGATATATCTCAGAAAACAGAAAAATTACTTAGTGAGTTTCTTTTCACGAATAATTTCCTTATGATTTACATTTACCTGCGTCATTTAGTTATTTGATATCAAAGTTTTAAGAAATAAAATTAAAAATTATTTTTCTATTTAATTCTATATAAAAATTAGAATCATTGTCTTCGGACAAGAATATAACAGTTTATAAGGAATTTGGAATGTTTACGTTAAGCAGTTCTTTTTAATATTAACAGAAATCGGTAATCTTAAAAAGAATTACTGAATCATAAAATTTATATTATATAATCATAAAATTCACATTTCTAAGTATATTTAAATTATTAATTTTGAAGCTTATCATTTTTGTGATTTTTCTTCGTATATTCATTCATTTTGCGCTTCTATAATAGCTTTATACAAGTAATAAACATTCGAAAACATTTAGATAAATACATTTTTTTGTGAATAAGGAAACATTAACCAAACAAAATGTCAATAGTTATAGTAGGGAACCGTAAAGAATGGTTGTTTTGGTAATAACACTATTTACCAAAAGTAATCAATTTATAAGTGAAAATTTACTCGTACCTTTTAAGTCCCGGAATTCAAATTCAGGAGCATTCCATCTACATTCTACACTGAAGAAAAATCCTCTAGTATATATCTAACTATTTATTACTAAGAAACATTACAGGAGCACAGATATATTAACAAGATTTAATTTTGGTGAGCCCGCATGTATACTCCTCACGAATCAAAACGTAGTAGCATACTGTTTACTTCTTTCGCGTGGGATCATGGGATTTTAACCTGACGTCATCAATTCTCAGTTGGCATAGAGGGTTACATTATTTTTTTGATTATCTCTCTCGCCAACATTTCCAACATCCTCGCAACGTTTGAGTTTACATCTCAGAAAACTCAAATATAATATTCAAATACGAATTTAAAAAGTCTATATCAAAATAAATCAATACACTTTAAATAAAAAGAAAATAGCAAAACAATTTACTTAATGATTTAATTTACTGTTAAATGACTATCCGCTAATATATATATTTTAATTATTATTTGCTTCCAACTTGTCTAGTGGTCAGCGTGCCTGACTACGGATAAGGAGGTCCTGGTTTCGAATTCCGGTTCGGGCATGGAAGTACTTTCTCTCTTTATCTATCCTGTCTTTGTCCTTTCCTTGTATGAATGAGGTGTGAATGGTTGCCTACCCTATAAACGGTCCCTATAGCATGTGTGTTCTGAGGAAGTCGGACTCCACACCAAAATATGGTTCAGTTGGAAAAGTGGAGCAGCGCACCCCATGTTGCCAGTCTAGCTGGCACACGACAACAACAACAGCAATCTTAAGCTAAAGTTTTAAAATATAGTTCTTATGAGATATAATACAAGTCCAATAATAAAGATTTCTTGCTGTAAAGAAAAGTTCAATTCTACAATGCAAGTAGTTTTTATTTTAACCGTTTACCATATCGAAAGGTTAATTCATCAATTTTAGTCTTGTCGATGGGATTCCTATTAACTCCACTAGTTTGATAGCAGGTAAACTTTTCAACAAGTGTTCATTTTCTTGGAACACTTCTTCATTCTTACCCACTTCTAGAGGATATAGTCTCAATACTGGGCACAGTACAACTCCATTATTATTTTTCAATTTTACAAATCTAATATTCCCACACGGTTCCGGTAAGGATTTTCGATCACTATTCCTAAGGGATAGTCCGGCCTTTTCATGTTGTAACTGGATATTAAAACAGCATCGCTTGCCTTAATGGGGTGTGAACGTCGCACCTTTCTTACAAACTGCCTGAGTTGTCCTAAATATTCTGAGCGAAAACGTTATCGAAAGTCCTATCACGGTCCCTGAAGATATAAATCATGGGTTCCCAAACTTTTTTTCTCGTGGACCACTTTCAAAGTTTTATTATTTTCGGTAGACCCCCAGCTGCTTCATTTCTACTATATTCCTAAAACTCCTAAAAAATATCACCCTATATTTGGGGGTGTTAAGAAAAAAAGTAGCACATTTTCTTTTGTGTCCTATTTATTAAAATAATACTTGTGGTTATACAAAATTATAAACACTATTACAAACAATCAACAATTGACAAACAATCTCAACAAGGAACTCTGAAATGTAAACCAACAATAAAAGATAGTCATACTTTTAATGAGACAGCACACGGGTGGTACTTTGCAAGTCTCGACATGTGGTGTACATTTTTGTATTATTATCTATTGTTCTATTCAATTCTGCGTTTGTACTGAATCTCGAATATTTTTTAGTTCCTATCTAGTGAATGATGCTACCTGACTACATTGATAGGTAAATCCAAACCAAAATTTTTGTTCGTTATTATGAAAACCAGCACATTTTTCGTGGACCCTTACTTACAACTTGTGAACCCCTGTTTTCTTTTCACATCTATGTGGACCCCCGTGTGGTCTCCTATGGACCCTTGGGGGTCCACCTGGACCACTTTGGGAACCTATGGTATAAATGTTTAAATAAAAAGGTATGTCTACCTGAGAAGTCTAAATCAGGTACACTAGTTTCTGTGACTTTCTGCAAAAACATATTGGGAGGAAGATGTTCTAAGTCATTTGGATGATGGCACGAAACAGTGCTTAATTATTCAAAGCGGAGAGAGATTTCTTTCGAAATATTCTCGTGATTACTCCAATCAAACGTTACTAGAAGCCACACCCCCATGCAGCAAATGGCGGGATAAATTTTCCAATTGATGTTGTTGACAATGTTGTATTTTTCTACCACATCCCAATTAATTCTTTTGATAAGATTGTTCGCTCCAACAAAGTTTTTCCCGTTACCTGAGTAGACTTCCTCGTCATGCAATAAATCTTCGTAATGACAGCGAAAATTGTTCTGTTGATAGTAAAATGGTCAAATCCATATGAATTGCTCAGTAGTACAAATATAAATTAAATCCAATATTTCTTTGTTGGATTACAATCCCGTAAAGTCAATTCTAATTATTTCAAACATTGCAGACGATCTATTAGTAATGGAGCTGTTATTAGAAGAACATTAAATATCCTGCAATTAAGGCACTTCTTGATAACATTGCGTATAGTTTCCAATATTTCAATATCCCGGAATTTATCTCTCAGTGACAAAAAAGTTGTAAAAATTTCTTACATACTTTTCTTACTCTAATAAAAATTACAATGTTAATTAAAGGTAAAATCACCTTACCTGTTTTTCTTTTTGTACTGCAACTTTTTCTCGATTTCCTCGTAAATCTTACTTAGTTGACTTTCGGTTTTCACTGCAAAAGATTGATAATCTATTTTAAATAATGTCATTAAAATTATAAATCAGGTTCATCGTTAAAGAATAAGCTCTTTTTAATAAAAAGATTAATTAGAATTAAAAAAATATAACAAAAAATCATTCTCAAAATCGCTCGACCTCTTTCCCTTACATTCAACTGCTTACAAAAACAAATATATCTCGTTATCTGTTAGTTTCAGTTACAGTTAAAGTCAAAATTTAAAAGTTCGCTTTTGGGTTTTTCGACACTCCGCTCTCCAGTTTCAGATTCAGTTCAAGTTTAAACTCAATAAATTATAATCCAAAGCAATGAGGCACTTGTACAACTTTACCAGATCGATTTGTCACAGAATCAACTTTTTTGACATCATTAGTTCGGTTTTCTCCAGAATGAATTGGACTGACAATTATGCGTAGTGGTATTTTATTTACACTAACATCAATTTTCAGTTTTTTGGGCAAGGTTTGATGCAGTTTTTAGTTTTTTGGGCAAGGTTTTTGGGCAAAAATGTTTTCGTTAGAAAACAAAAACATTGATGTGTTTGACCTTCATTAAATTGGCCAAGTACATGAGGAAATTTTGCGCAAGCGTTTAAGATACCGATTACGAATTTTGAAGGATCTACGTTCAAGATTTCAAGTTAAATATTTAGGACAACTACGTGAAAATTTCAAGAAGAAAGATAATGTCCATGTTCCTAAAGCAGATTATATTGTGTTAGTATGTAGTGATAACATCAAGAGAGTTAGCTGGTTGATGGCTAGAATTTTAGAAACTTACCCCAGTAAAGATGTGTTTATTCGCCTAGCAAAAACTAAAACAAAATCAGGTGTCTTTATTCGACCCGTCCATACACCTTGCCCAAAAAACTGAAAATTGATGTTAGTGTAAATAAAATACCACTACGCATAATTGTCAGTCCAAATCATTCTGGAGAAAACCCAACTAATGATGTTAAAAAAACTGATTCTGTGACAAATCGATCTGGTAAAGTTGTACAAGTGCCTCATTGCTTTGGATTATAATTTATTGAGTTTAAACTTGAACTGAATCTGAAACTGGAGAGCGGAGTGTCGAAAAACCCAAAAGCGAACTTTTAAATTTTGACTTTAACTGTAACTGAAACTAACAGATAACGAGATATATTTGTTTTTGTAAGCAGTTGAATGTAAGGGAAAGAGGTCGAGCGATTTTGAGAATGATTTTTTGTTATATTTTTTTAATTCTAATTAATCTTTTTATTAAAAAGAGCTTATTCTTTAACGATGAACCTGATTTATAATTTTAATGACATTATTTAAAATAGATTATCAATCTTTTGCAGTGAAAACCGAAAGTCAACTAAGTAAGATTTACGAGGAAATCGAGAAAAAGTTGCAGTACAAAAAGAAAAACAGGTAAGGTGATTTTACCTTTAATTAACATTGTAATTTTTATTAGAGTAAGAAAAGTATGTAAGAAATTTTTACAACTTTTTTGTCACTGAGAGATAAATTCCGGGATATTGAAATATTGGAAACTATACGCAATGTTATCAAGAAGTGCCTTAATTGCAGGATATTTAATGTTCTTCTAATAACAGCTCCATTACTAATAGATCGTCTGCAATGTTTGAAATAATTAGAATTGACTTTACGGGATTGTAATCCAACAAAGAAATATTGGATTTAATTTATATTTGTACTACTGAGCAATTCATATGGATTTGACCATTTTACTATCAACAGAACAATTTTCGCTGTCATTACGAAGATTTATTGCATGACGAGGAAGTCTACTCAGGTAACGGGAAAAACTTTGTTGGAGCGAACAATCTTATCAAAAGAATTAATTGGGATGTGGTAGAAAAATACAACATTGTCAACAACATCAATTGGAAAATTTATCCCGCCATTTGCTGCATGGGGGTGTGGCTTCTAGTAACGTTTGATTGGAGTAATCACGAGAATATTTCGAAAGAAATCTCTCTCCGCTTTGAATAATTAAGCACTGTTTCGTGCCATCATCCAAATGACTTAGAACATCTTCCTCCCAATATGTTTTTGCAGAAAGTCACAGAAACTAGTGTACCTGATTTAGACTTCTCAGGTAGACATACCTTTTTATTTAAACATTTATACCATAGGTTCCCAAAGTGGTCCAGGTGGACCCCCAAGGGTCCATAGGAGACCACACGGGGGTCCACATAGATGTGAAAAGAAAACAGGGGTTCACAAGTTGTAAGTAAGGGTCCACGAAAAATGTGCTGGTTTTCATAATAACGAACAAAAATTTTGGTTTGGATTTACCTATCAATGTAGTCAGGTAGCATCATTCACTAGATAGGAACTAAAAAATATTCGAGATTCAGTACAAACGCAGAATTGAATAGAACAATAGATAATAATACAAAAATGTACACCACATGTCGAGACTTGCAAAGTACCACCCGTGTGCTGTCTCATTAAAAGTATGACTATCTTTTATTGTTGGTTTACATTTCAGAGTTCCTTGTTGAGATTGTTTGTCAATTGTTGATTGTTTGTAATAGTGTTTATAATTTTGTATAACCACAAGTATTATTTTAATAAATAGGACACAAAAGAAAATGTGCTACTTTTTTTCTTAACACCCCCAAATATAGGGTGATATTTTTTAGGAGTTTTAGGAATATAGTAGAAATGAAGCAGCTGGGGGTCTACCGAAAATAATAAAACTTTGAAAGTGGTCCACGAGAAAAAAAGTTTGGGAACCCATGATTTATATCTTCAGGGACCGTGATAGGACTTTCGATAACGTTTTCGCTCAGAATATTTAGGACAACTCAGGCAGTTTGTAAGAAAGGTGCGACGTTCACACCCCATTAAGGCAAGCGATGCTGTTTTAATATCCAGTTACAACATGAAAAGGCCGGACTATCCCTTAGGAATAGTGATCGAAAATCCTTACCGGAACCGTGTGGGAATATTAGATTTGTAAAATTGAAAAATAATAATGGAGTTGTACTGTGCCCAGTATTGAGACTATATCCTCTAGAAGTGGGTAAGAATGAAGAAGTGTTCCAAGAAAATGAACACTTATTGAAAAGTTTACCTGCTATCAAACTAGTGGAGTTAATAGGAATCCTATCGACAAGACATTTGAAGGAATCCTATCGACAAGACTGGTTGAATAAAGACGCCCTGATTATGTTTTAATTTCTGCTAGACGAGTAAGCACATCTTTACTGGGATAAGTTTCCAAAATTCTAGCCATCAGCCAGTTAACTCTCTTAATGTTATCACTTCACACCAACACAAAATCTGCTATAGAAACATGGAATTATCTTTCATCTCGAAATTTTCTCTTAATTTTCCTAAATATCTAACTCGAAATCTTGAACGTAGATCCTTCAAAATTCGTAATCGGTATCTTAAACGCTTGCGCAAAATTTCCTCATGTACTTGGCCAATTTAATGAAGGTCAAACACATCAATGTTTTTGTTTTCTAACGAAAACATTGCTGGTTTAATGAGATACAGGTCATATTCTTCTCGAGTTAAGACTTTCCCAATCACAAAGGCTAGTGGTCATTTTCTCATAGTTTAGTAAAATTCTTAGAAGGGTTCTTAAAATCTGTTTCATTGTGTGGCCCCACTAAGCAATTCCAAAGTCCACCCAACCGAGAAGCTGCAGTGGTAAGAGCTTCCAAGTGATAGGAGTGATTTTGTCTTTCAATTTCTCTAAATTAAAATATTTTTGTAGGATTTCAATTAAATCCATGAAATTAGTTCCATTATCCAAGTAAATAATCGAAGGTCATCCACGTCTTGATATAGGAATCTTCTTAGAGCCAACAAGAAGTTGTCAGTGGATAGAGCAGTCAAAAGCTCTAAGTTAACTGCTCGGTAAATAGACATGCTTATAGCAGTATCCACACATTTGATTCGCTTTAAGGTACAAAAGACCAGCGACATCTACTTCAAATATGTATGTATTCCTTCACTTGATCTGCAAGTAATGTTTCCAGTGGAATATTTTTTGGTCTTGAATTAAATACTTGGCATACAACGCATGTCTTAATGTCTTTCTTTATTGTTCGTTTACTCTACAAAATCCAATAGTTTTCTCTTAACGCAGACATTAAAAATGGTACTGCGGAATATCCAAGTTCATTGTGTTTGTAAATTATTAGACTTTTTACCACATTATGGTTTGAAGTTAAAAGCAGTGAAAGTTTAAATTTTTCTTCATGATCTTTCTAGAAAATTTTGGTTTTAACCCTTAGGAGTCCTTCTGCATCGATATTGTTTTTAAAGACTTACTTTTATTGTCATTTCCACTGAAAAATTCTTCATTTTGGACTTTTTTGATTAAAAGTTTGGCTTTTCTCAATTCCTCAGCACGTAATTTTCCAGATCTTTTATCTCCGGGCATCTTGGCAGCTCGAAAAAATCTGAAAATCTAACCAGAATCTCAGAATTTATCACCTTTTCATCTGGAAACAACTTATAATTTGAACAACTGTTTTTAGATTTCTTCAGCTATGGCGCTCCATTCCACCATTTTTCTTTGATGTGTCCGAACATCCTCTAGAAACCAGATTGGCAGAGTTTTGGATTTTTGGTGTTTTGGAACTGGTACATAGTTTCATTGGCTAGCTTCTGATAAAGCATTAATTACTTTAAACTTAGTGGCTACAATACAAACCATGGGCAATTTTTCTTTATTCAATACAATGCGTCCATTGGATCCCACCATTATTTTGTTTCAACATCTTTCAAATTCAAATCATTTTTTACTGATGTTGATAGTCTTACACCAACGTTGCAGGCGAGTAACTCTATTCTTGAAAGAGAAACGCTTTTTATTGGAAATATTCGTGATCTAGATTAAATGGCAAGTATCTTCATCTCACATTTCTGCTCTTAAGAAAATGCTAACAGCATACGAAAGTTTTGAGGAGTCACAAAAAACATGTAAAGTCAGATTTGAGTCTAAATCTAAGTATGATACATTTCTAAAAATTGAAATGTCTCTTTGATCGTGAACGCTATGGGGTCAAAAATCTTATGTGCCAAGATTAAGATTTTCCGCTTAGTAGTGCTTTTGTTATCAGTGCTTATATCGTAAAAATCACATTATAAAGTATCGTTATCAAAGTTCCATAAAAGACCTAAAACAGGGAATCATTTCTTGAAGAATATTTACTATTTATCGAACCAACCAAATCAAATTTCGCAGATGCTAATAGCTTATGAGATTTTGAACAGACTTATTCCAATTCTGTGACTGAACCAAAGCTTGAGACACAATTATTCACATACATAAAGTCTTTTAGTTTTTTAGCCAAATTACACACTACTAATACACAATTTTTTAAGAAAGGTTAACTTGTCTTCACATCCCGGCAAGGATGACATGACAAAAAAGTTATAAAAATTTCCTACGTACTTTTCTTATTCTAATAAACTTTGCAATCTTAATTAAAGGTAAAGTTATCTTACCTGTTTCTCTTTTTGTACTGGAGCTTTTTCCCAATTTCCGGAGTGAATCCAGATTAGCCTACTTTCAGTTTCAACTATTTACAAAAACAAATTTTTCGTTATCTGTTAATTTCGGTTGCAGTTAAAGTCAATTAAATGTTCGCTTTTGGGCTTCTCGACACTCAGACGAGTCATTAATACTACAGGGAATTTAAAATTATCTAAATCTTCTTTCAACGAGAGTCTTGCCTCTTAGTTCGGAAATGATTATTTTATCCACAAAATGTGAAGCTTCTGAAGTCTTTTATCTTGTCCTGTGAAAGACTCCGCTTTATTAACTTTAGTAATGAAATCTCAGGTTCTTTTTTCCACAGTTATGCTTCCAAATTCCCTAAAATCCTTTTTTTTTTTTACACTGCAATCACCAAAAAATCTATAAATCCCAAAAACTATCGTTGATGCTGAAAAATTCTTAACTGTTTTTCCTTTCCATCCTACCACCATAAAAACTTTAAATATGGCCCAACTTAAACTCATGGAACCCAATCTGTAAAAACGCCTTTTAAATATCAGCAACCACCCCATGACGCCCAACTTGTCTAGTAGTCAGCGTGCCTGATTGCGGTAGGTAGGTCCTGGGTTCGCATCCTGGTTCGGGCATGAATGTACTTTCTCTCTCTATCTATCCTGTCTTTGTCCTTTCCTTGTATGAATGAGGTGTGAATGGTTGCCTACCCTATAAACGGGTCCCTATGGCATGTGTGTACTGAAGAAGTCGGACTCCACACCTAAATATGGTTCAGTTGGAAAAGTGGAGCAGCGCACCCCATATTGCCAGCCTAGCTGGCACACGACAACAACAACAGCAACCACTCCATATATTCCTTTTCTAAATCTGCTTATAACAGGAGGTTTTTATTACACCAAATTGGGACCCTTTTCAAAGCAGTCATTGATTGTAGGGGAATTTTTATCTCTAGCACAGCCATCAAATACTGGCCTAATTTTTGTTCTTGCATTTTCTTTGAAAACAGGCCGATTGGGCAAATAAAGACCTGAATTCGAACTGCGCATTTCCTCTAAAATATTCTATTCCACAACCAGTTCTTAAAATACTTTTGTATTCTGCAATCTTGTCTAATTTCTTCAAGAATTTGTTACAATTTACAAGTCTTTTCTCAGAAATGTCATTACGCGATTTGTAAACAAGCGTTTCTCAAAAATCTAGACAAATGAAATATAGCTGTTAAAAACATGTTTTAATTTGCAATTAAGAAACAATTTCAAGTTGATATGAATTTTAATAACAGTAAAATTTCTATTTAAAAATACAAAAAGACCAGCTAAAACTGTCTAATAAAGACAAATTCAAACGTATAAAAAGTTAAATGCATTGAATATCAATTTGTATAAATTGATGTTCTAAGGTATGAACATATTTTAAAATTCAATGGACAATAAATCATCTCCAAATACTTTCTTCAATGTGAGCTACAAGCATCTTTGCATAGAGCTCTAAAAGTGTCCTCCATAACCTATCTAAAATTCGATAAGCTTTAAAAAGTCTTTTAGAGCTGTTTAAATCAATATTGAATTAAAATACCTTGTAATTTTGTATAAGAATATTTTTTTTAAAGTTTAAAGCAAAATCTAAAATATTTTGAGTCAATTAATTCAGTAATAAGAGGCCGAGCTGGCAGCCGAATGGTTAGTGCTCTTTCCTTCGGTTCAACAGTTCGTGGGTTCGAAGCCCACCTTGGGCATGGATGTTTGTAGTGGTTCAGAATCCACTTTAAACCGTAGGTCCCTTAAACCGTAGGTCTAATTAGCCCTTGTGCGAAAAAAATTACCGTTGAGTGACAAACAAACTAAACCAATCAGTAATAAGATTTCAGCTATATTTAGTTGTAAAAATGACAAAAAATTTAAACAAAATTAAATTTGGTGTAACTGAAATTATACACATATACTTGACTTCAAATTTCAATTGTGTGTCCTATCTCATTTAATAGTTCATCTTGAGGAAATTATCTTTATATACAACCTTCTCAGAAAATCTGTACGTTAATTTGTTTACATTTAACAAGCTTCTCCGAATATTATTTGTTTTTCTCCAACTCTGTGACTTTTTCTCTTGTGTTTGCTAAAATTATAGGATTATTTCTCCTTTTTGTGGACTTTCTGATGTTTATTTAAGTGACTCGACTGAGTAAATCTTTTATTACAATGCTTGTACACATAAGGTCGCTCCCCTGTATGAATCCTCAGTGGAATATTGGGTACAGTTGCCGTATAATCCAGGATGCCAAATTCTGAATCTTTTTGGGGACGAAGAAATGAGTGAGAAATGGTGAGAATGTTTGCCAAAATAGAATTTTTTGCATAATTCTTATAATTTTCAATCTGTATGACATAATAAAAACCAGGTTACCAGATAAACATGAAAATCCACCAAAAAATCGTCAGATTCTGAATTTGTCATGCTGGATTATTCGGAATCGGCGCTGAATATTGTTGTTGTTGTTGCTTATCCCCGACTGGCGTGACAGTACCATCACACCAGCCCCATGAATCCAAAAATTGTCAGTCTCTCAAGCACCACCTCCGGTCTCAATTATTGTTATCATGTTATATTGACCTATTTTAATGCATTATGTATTACCTATCTAAACTTTTTGTATATATAGCTTAGAATTTTATATGACCTAACTTACTTTGAGCCGATACACCCAACTATCAAATCCATACTAAATGCTTCATTTATTAATCATTATTACCTCGTTAATTGGCAGCAAGTGCAGGTATATGTTTCCAATTTTGTTTAATCAATTTTAATTTCCTTTTGTTTTTCCATTTATTTTCTTTATTTCTTATATGCATGCAATTTGATATGTATTTCATATGCCTGTCTTACCATTTCCTGCCATGTAATTTGTCTGATACCTATTTTGAATGCTTCTTACGTGCCCACGTGTTAACTCTCAATTGCAACCCAATTTGTGTTAAATAGTGTACTTTAAAAACCCTCTTTACTGTGTAAAAGTAATAATTTCCAGTGTCTCCATATGATTGCAAGCGTAATTGTATTGTCTTGTATGTACTGTGTTCCGTTTTCTTTTCTCTCCAGCGGGTCCATCAAATCTGGTAAAACCCTTTCAGGGTTAGGTACAAGGACCTCTGCTGGCGTTTACTTTACTCCATGTCCCCTCTCTCATACCCAATGCACTGAAAAATATGAGATGGGGAGGCCTGAATCACTCGACATTTGGGGCAGAGAGGGTAGACCTTGGTACCAGAGGGGGTGTAAGAGTAGCTTCTTTTGGTACAGAATACCTGGAGCACCCAAGGCAGAACCTAAGGGTGGAAGTTTGACTTTGCTCCGTTGCCCCAGGCTTTAGCTGGACATAGTGGAGTGGACTTCACGCCTTGGGTGACCCTACCAGGAGATTATTCTCCCGACGTACTTCACCCACTCCGCCCAGGAACACCCCCTCACCGGCAACTAGTGCGCCGAATATTGTAATTGCTTGAGTCGGAGAATACGTGACATGCGGTCGCTCACCTGTCTGAATCACCAGGTGACGCTTGTGATTATACATGACAGAGAGAATGCTTGATGACTCAGAATTCACTCACAAAGTTGCTCTTCCTTATGACTCTTCGGTTGGATCCTAGCATAATCTACACCCTTAAAGCGGATTGATATAATTGGCGATAATTGTGGTTTATGCCAATCTTGATAACCCTACTTCGATGCACTAGATATGGTAAACCTAACTATTTCTGGAATTTCGCTTTGGCTTGGCGCTTTTTTTCAGTTTGTCGCCAAAGATGTAGGCTCTCCTAGGATTTTGTCGCATCTTCGCATGAATCTTGCGATCATATGCCCGAGAGCATCTTTAATCCTAAAGCTTGCTCTTGTACTTCTTCTCTGCTTCAGCTCCTTCATGACTCTTTAGATGACAAGCTACTGTGGAACATTGATAATATTCACGATAAAACGGAAGCTGACGTCTATGTTGCATCGTATGAAACCGGAAATGTCTGAATCTAGTAAAAATCTTTCCACATAAATGGCAAATTAGCGTAGTATTTTCAAAATGGCCCATAGTTAATTCCACTTATGCCACAGTAAATCTTTTACACAGAGAAAAAAATTCTTGTAAAAATTTATATCATTGTTACTTTTTCAGTATTTATTATTTACAATATTTTTATATTTATCAGATATTTATGAAGATCATGAGCTCCAGTGGCTCAGTAGCTTCACGCCGCTTCCCGTAAGCTCAGCAAAGTGAAGCATCATTTGCCGCGGGCAGTGGTTGGGAGGGTGACCACGGTGTACTCTCCTTCACTGGGTTGCTGGAACTCCGTGGGTTGCGGACGTGTCCACGTTAGATCTGTGACATCCAAAGTCCTTCCGCTGGTGTGGGGTGGATGTGGAGAGGAAGGTGCCAGCTCAGGTGTGCCTCGTCACCTGACCATGGTTCAAAATGACGAGGCACCTTAATAGAGAAAAGTCGTAATTTCACCTGCGTGGTGCTCTGGTCCAAAATAATAGACGCTCTCTATTGACTTAAATTCGCACTGCCAAAAGCATAGAGATCTTGGCTTCTCCAAGTGTCATAAGCAATAACAACAACAATATGAAGATCATTGCACTACATTTCAGGATGCGGCACAGATGCCGTATAATCCAGGACGCCAAATTCTGAGTTTGGTCATTTTTTGGTGGATTTTATGATGTATCTGGAAACCTGGTTTTTATTACGTCATAGAGATGGATACTTATAAGAATTATGCAGAAACTTTTATTTTGACAACCCTAGTATTTACGTCATGGAGCACGTCACGAAACGTCATCTTAATAACATTTCTTCATCGGCAAAAAAATTCAGAATTTTTCATCCTGGGTTATACGGCAACTGTGCCCAGGATGCTTATTTCTACCCATTAAAGCTTAATTAACTGAGTAGAAAATCTCATAATTTTGAACTTCATTTAAATAACGACTCTGACATGCGAGCTGGTATTCTCCTATCAGACAATGAGGTCTACTAAAATTTTAACGTGTCCAGGACATTTAAAGGATTATATTATATAGATTTATTATTTAATTTCTTGGTTATATCAAGATGTAAAATAATGAAGCTATACAAGATTAAAATATAGCGAAGATCAAGCTATATTATGAATGTTCACAAATAATTAGTTGTTAATTTAGAAATTATTTTATAAATTTATAAATGTAATTTTATGTTTCATTTGTCGCTGAATGTATTTTTACAAAAACTTTATGGCCCACACTTGATGTGGTTTTGAATATAAGAAAAAAGAGTATGTGGACACATTTTATAATCTATCCCATAATATTTTTATAAATACTTTGCTGTCGCATGTCCAAACCTACTTGCAAACAGATTATTACTGGAAAATTATTTAATTCATGTAATGTAATGTAATTATATAGAATCAAAAAAGTAAATAATGATTACCTATAAAATCTATTTTTATATGCTTCCTTTAAATTCGGCGAAGTTAGTTGTTAAAAGAAATATTAGTTGTTAATATTTGTAAAAATTTAATTTTTATATATTTCATTGAAAATTTGTCTAATTATCTGTCATTTATGGGAAATTGAATTAAATTACATTCCTTCAATGTACATATTCCTATTTTTTTAGATTTAGAAAGTTGTAGTTTGTTATTATATATCGCCTAATTCTGCCAAATATTATATTTCAAATTTTATTCATGAAAAGGATTTCCAAATCATCACAAACTGCATATTTATATTTAGAACATGAATAAAATATGATAAAAGTTATGAATATATTTTTATTCATTTCTAAATTTTACTAAGAAAAAATCATCGATTTGAATAGAAAATTATTCAATATTAATTTACAATATTTTGCATTGCGTGAAAGAAAAAAACTTACATTTAATATTGAGAGAAAAAATTTACAATGCAATTTTCTCTGATACACATATATCGTCAGAAGCAGTAAATTTAGCAGTCTCTCTTCATATAAATAATGCAAAGATTTGTTAATATACATATACGAGTATGTTATATAGTTTAAAATATATTACTTAAAAACTTTTATTCATTGAGATCGAAATATTAGTTACAAATACAGCTTGAATGAATATTGTAAATCTGTAAATTGGAATTTATCGTAATTTTGTTACACAATGGATTTAAATTATTTTGATTATAAAAATTAAATTTATTGTGTCTAAATTTATACTTTGATTAAACGCCTAAGGGCTGAAAGTTTTTTTAATATTCAATTGTAAATTGCTTTTCAGGAAGATTTTCAATAAAAAGGAGCCTTGGTCACGTGTCACGCAAGGGAAACTCCCAACCATTGAATTTAAAAGGCAGCAGTGCGTTATCTGTTTCCTATTGTTGAACCATCGCTGGTATCAAACCCGATATTTTATGTTTCAAAGACGGTTGTCCTCCCACTAATTTATGGTGCACCCATTTCATGATACTTTGACAAAGAAATTTTATTTTATTTACATCTGAAATTGATTGAAAACCTCCACAAAGTCGGACAAAAAAGAAAATTTATATCAACTAAAACGTCATATTATATTAAATTTGTACAAAAATAAAAATTTCAGTTGAAATTCTATTTCCCAAAACTATTTTAAATTATCGAAGTAAATGATTTTTAAACATTTTTTTTCTTCAAAATGACTCGATGGTATTTTTAGAGCGCATAGTAGACAGCTCAATTGTCGAAGGCACTGTAAGATGTTAATATCCGTCGCCCTTATTGGGTTTCTCAGAAGACATTTCAAAGATAATGAGACTTATTTATGTCGCAGGATGGTAGTCTAGTTTTCCCGACTTGTATATTGCCACGATAATTGCGTATTTCCTGATTTTTAGGAAATAATCAAGTTAAGAGAATAACTATCAAAATTTTTTTGAAAGATTTCATTTCTAATGCTGCTGTATCCCAAGGTCTTATCTAAATGAATTTCATTTATTATTTTCGAAAAATGAGTTCTTCACGAAGTAGCTTCAAATGTACTACCCACTTCAAATATCGATTCATTACTATTCACCTAAAAGAATCCAGTAATTTTTCTACAATAATACGAAACTAAGTAATTATTTTTTAGATTAATAACAATAGACAAACAAATAAAGTTAGCTCCTTTAATTTTTAAGCTAATAGTCAAGCTTGATTCAAAACTAAAAAAAACACTTTTAAGTAGAGATGTAAAAGTTTTGGGAATTTACTCGGGAATTTTGAGAAAAGTTCGGAAATTTAAGGGAATAAACTCAACGGTAAAGGGTCATTTCGCTTAAAGGATTATTTATAAAGTAAATTGAAGTGAAGTAAATTACGTAAAAAATAAATAATGTAATGTAGAAAAATGTCTGCTCTATCTATTAACTTAAAAAATAACATTATTTTTTAGATGATAAAAAATTACAGGTAAAAGTAATAAAAATTATTAATTGGTATCCAGTCAAAAATACCAAGATTTATTCTTCAGGATATAAAATACTGATATTCTTTCTTTTATTATGAATTCATGCTTAGAAAGAAAAATTATTTCTGGAAAATTAATGTTTTAAGTTGTTCTGTGAAATGTATATTATTACAAAATTGCTTTCTTTATATAAAGAGTTACTATTTTTTTTATTCATCTGATCAATAAGAAAGTGTATTTTATATCTTGAAAACAAAATATAAAAAATACTTAAATAATAAATAGTAATAAGTTCTTTTCTTAAATACACTTAGAGTAACAATATGGTTTTTTTAATGAGTTCTTAGGTATTTTACTGCAAAAAAAATAATTTTTTGAATGAAAAGCATTTGAAACTTAAAATATCTAATATCTTTAAGAAATTTTGATTGAAAATAATCAAAGTTATTTTCTTTTGAAAAATAATGTTTATTTTATAATTGTCAAAGGTAAAATTTTGTGTGTTTGAATCCATAATTTTGTTTCACTTCTTAATTTTTTTTCCTATTTGCTATAAAGAAAGCACATTAATTGAAATTGTGTTCAGTTTTATAAGCTTTGTTTCCAATTTGTACCTTGAAGTGAACATAACTAGATTGTGTTTATAATAGAAATTTATGAAAGAAACTTCAAAATAATTTCACTTTTAAAGCAATTTCTCAAAACAAACGAACAAAGATAATTCAATCCAAAAAATAAAAATTGTAAAATAAAGATTGCATTTATTAAAAATAATGGAAATATTATTCTATCAGAGACATTCATCAGCCTGGGACGCGAATTCTGATTTTTACGATTCATTTTATTATCCCCTTACTAAAATAAGAGGCCGCCCAACTTGTCTAATGATCAGCGTGCCTGACTGCCGATAAGGAGATCCTGGGTATGAATCCCAGTTCGGGCATGGATGTACTTTCTCTCTCTATTTATCCTGTCTTTGTCCTTTACTAGTATGAATGTGGAGTGAATGGTTGCCTACCCTATAAACGGCTACCTATGACATGTGTGTACTGAGGAAGTCGGACTCCACACTAAAATATGGTTCAGTTTAAAAAAGTGGAGCGGCGCACCCCATATTGCCAGCCTAGCTAGCATACAACAAGCAACTAAAATAAGAGAATGTCATTTACACATTTGACTCTATAGTATATATATATATTATTCTCTTCTGTATATTTCATTTCTTTATTTCTAAATGAAATTTACATAGAATCTTTATTCATATTTTAATACAAATTTTAATCAATGAAATGATACCTGTTTGGAACAGTAATTCAGATTTTATATATATATATATATATAATATATATATATATATATATATATATATATATATATATATGTATATATATATATATATATATATACATTTTTATTTAACCTTTGAATAAAATCATCCTACGAAGACATTTTTAGTTTCTATTTTATCAAAACATGCATGAGTGCAGACAGAAATTTTGCATGAAAGGTATTTAGTTTTGAGAAAAATTAACATTTACAAGTCAAATATAGAAAAACAATTATTGTTGATAATTATGTGTGTGTGTATTTCAGGTCCTCGCGCTTACCTTGTGAAAACACATATTTTAAAAAATTAAAAATTTGAAATAATTTATATCACACGATTGTAAAAATCATATTTTAGACCCTAATAATAAATTTCGAAAAAATATTTCTGTATGTTAAATGGATAATTTGGTCCTCGGTGTCCAATATTTCACATGGTCCTCGCTTTCCAGCAACCTGCATGTTTGTGCGTTCGTGTTCAAATAAAATTATTTTTCATTTATCTATTTACAACAGTTTCCTGCCACCCAACTTGTCTAGTGGTCAGCGTGTCTGACTACGGATAAGGAGGTCCTGGGTTCGAATCCCGGTTCAGGCATGGATGTACTCTCTCTCTTTCTCTATCCTGTCTTTGTCCTTTAATTCTATGAATAAGGTGTGAATGGTTGCCTACATAATAAACGGGTACCTATGGCCTGTGTGAAGAGCAAAGTCGTACTTTCACCTTCATGGTGCTCTGATTAAAACGAAAGACGCTCCCAATTGAGTTAAATTCGCATAGCCAAGGCATAGCGAGCTTGGCTTGTCCAAGTGTCATTAGTAACAACAACAGTTTTTTTTTCTAACAGTAGTAATCAAATAATCAGGGATACAATATTTGTTGGGGTATACTAATCTAAAGCAACTGTATGTTCATGTAAATGCAGTGAGGTTTAATGTTCAGCGAGATAGTTTATTTAAGACTTCAGTTATTAATGTACTATTTTAATGTATACGCGATCAGCATTTAATCTAAAATTTCTACATAAATTAATGAAGCTGTAAACTTTTTTACGTTTTTTACTTAGTAGTTCTTCTTTGTAATCAAATTTATTATAGCTGTGTAATCTTACATATCAAAATAAAATTAACTAAAATAAGATATGCAGTCCCTGGTTATACTATTGATTGACATTTTAATTACAGCTTATCTATATAATTTATGGCAAATGTGAACTTTAAAGGTGAAGTAAATTACTGTAAAGCCTGGATTTTAAAATGTGTTTTTTTTTCATTTTCCAAGTTTTATCTCAACATTTTTAATTTAAAAATTTAGAAAACTTGCTCTGAAATGACAAAATAATGTTTTAAGATAAATATTAATTATATATTTATGTAAATAAGAATGATAAATACCGATTTCCTAATTTTATAATTATGGATTAAAACTAATTATGAATTGGAGTTAAAAAATGATCGAAGATGAATTAGTCAACGTTTATAATATTACGGATAAATCTTTGGTAAATTCTAAAATCTAATCTTTTTAAATTTTTTAAAAAAAATTGTTTTAAGCTACTTTTTAATTGCTTTTATTTTGGTCAGCGTGCCTGACTACAGATAGGGAGGTCCTGGGTTCGAATCCCGGTTTGGGCATGGTTGTACTTTCTCTCTCTATCTATCCTGTCTTCGTCCTTTCCTAGTATGAATGAGGTGTGAATGGTTGCCTACCCTATAAACGGGTCCCTATGGCACGTGTGTACTGAGGAAGTCGGACTCCATACCTAAATATGGTTCAGTTGCAAAGTGGAGCAGCGCACCCCATAATGCCAGCCTGGCTGCCACACGACAACAACAACAACAATTGCTTTTATTTAGAAATATACTTATTTGTCGTAGATAATAAGGTAAAATTTAAAGTTCGTGAAAAACCTTATAAATATTCCTAATCGATTTTTTATAACACTTGATAAAGTAAATTGGAATGAATCTTGGAATTCCTATATTTAGAAAATAATTGCAAATTACTTTCTAAATATACTTACATAAACTTAAAAGATGAGAGATGTTTCAGTTACTATAATTAATATTTTAATCAAGTTTGTTAATTTAACCTTAAAAAATATATCTAACATGTAGTAAAACTGAGACAAATCTGGTAATCACAGTTTAGTTTATTAATGGGTCACGGTGGCCTTGTTGGTTAGGGTATCGTTCTCATTATCGGAAGGTAGTGAGTTTGAACCCCGGCTTAACTGAAGATTCGTCGTGTTCACTAATGGCGGCTGACCACGTTAAAACTGGCTATTGTCGCAATGTCTTCCAAGTGAAATGATATCTCTTGGGGTGGTATGGCAAGTATTAGAGGTCTTCTGCTTGATCCCTGCTTCAAAATCACGAAGACTCCTTCCGGCTCCTTCTGTTTAACTGGTAGAGCCCAACTCAGGACTAGATATAGGGAATCATGCTGGTGCAACAACAATAACAGTTGATTTATCAAATTGGTTCTTATACTAACTGATGAGATCTTATATTAACTTAAACTAGTCTTATATTAACTGAGGAAGCGGAGGTCTTGGCGAAGATGGATGCCAGGGAGGCTATGACAACTTCTAACTATCTGACTTACCTTGAGCTGCATTATGTTAGAGAACATACTGATAAAATGATTGGCTTATAAGTCCGCGGCAAACTAGTGGTACTGTGCCAATTCCCCTGGTGGATCCCTCGCTATGAACTGTGACGGATGTGTTCAGACATCTTTCTTATTGGCCATCTAAAAAGTCTTGTCTTCCAGAGTAGTCAAAAAAAAAAAACCTGATTTGTCCCCTGAAATATAACCAAGAGCAAGCTTATTGCATATTTTTAAATGTCTGGTTTTATCTTACGATGAGACCTACTTGATTTTACCTATGGTAGTTTGTGATTTCTTGAGGGTGATTTAAAGATCTTATCTAGCAGAGATTGGACACGGAGATTAGCAACAACGACAACAACCTATTAACATAAGAGTAGCTTTTTGAATCTAGGTATTAATTACTGATATTGATCTTTATTAATTTCCTAAATTCGCTTCGAAACAGTATCATTGGATAGTGTAATTTTACTTATTTCATCTCCGTACTTTCTTGCCATGAAACTCTCTTACTAATAGTTGGCAATATTAGATTTTTTTTTCCAAATGAATAGTTATTTTGAAATTTTGCCATAAATATGATGCTTCTTTGGACGTAAAAAATGTTCAGTCTCAGAAGCAAAATTATCGAAGTTAAGTATTTGGAAAGGTCAAAAGTCGCTCAAAATATTGTTTGGGTTTTTTGTAGCGCAAAGTACACTTTGTAAAGAAATGTTATTTTAATTTGGCGTGTTTTCTGTCCTAAAATCTTCATCGTAAATGTAAAATATTTGCATTTAAATTCCTCCATAATTACAAGAAATAAAACCGAATTCCAAATATAATGCGTTATAATTTCGTTTTATGTATATGTATATATATATATATATATATATATATATATATATATATATATATATATGTATATATATATATATATATTTTACTTGTGTTTGTTTTGTGCTTAGGTTCTGGTAATAACCTTTCACTGCAGTAAGTTTTTTTTATATCGTTTATTTAAACTCATCTACTAAGCCTCATTCATAAAAATGTTTGATAATAGTTTTTTGTTTAGAAAACAAGTAAGCAATTTTTGTTTAAAAATGAAAAACTATAATTTTTTTAAAATTGAGTTATGTACTTTTTGATGAAACAAATGAAACAGCAATGGCAATATAGCAACACAATGCTTATTTCTTCCAGACACTAGCACTATAACATATACTCAAACTGTTTAAGATGTCGTGTCCATGAAGTATGTGCAAAAACCCTAAATGTCTCTGAAGCTATCGAAGACAGCCCTGGTGAAGATAGCTATCGAAGATAGAACCTTAAAAAGTTATCGAAGATAGCTTTTTGCACAATTCACGGAAAAAGAAGTTGCCAGAGCCCCAAATGGGTTGGATTTCTGCATGTTGGTCACACAGGAGAGTATTTTATTTCCTCTCTAACACCCAAAGAAAACCAGGGGAGGCATTCCCTTATCCGCCGCCCGGGGACGTGCTCTCTTGGGGTTACAGGCTCCTCCGAGAGATTTAAACTGATGATGTGCTACAACGTATGTAAACAAATTTCTCTTCTTCTTTTCCTTCCAATCTCCTTTGTTTAGCAGGGCTAAACTAGGTCCATGACGTCGTGAACCGCTAGAAAAACTATGACTTGCAAAGGTGGTTCGAAGATGTTCTCCTTATTAAGTCCCAGGCATAAGATAATATGTTCCGGAGACGCACTCGCCCAGTTGCATTTGGGGCAAGACGCGTAGCATTTACGTCCTTCGCAGAATGAAATGGAACGAAGATTTCCACTTCGGAAGCGGGTGATGGTAGTCTGGCTCCGCCTGTCGCATTTAAGAGTGAGGGAGCCTCCCGGTGAGTAGCCTTGGTACCAATGGTGCAAGGGTGGAAGTGACCAAATGGTCAGCAGCTTCGTTGCCTTGCAGGTTAACGTGGGATGGAATCCACTGAAGAAAAATAAGCCGATCCTGCGACAGTTTCTTCAGCTTATGGAGTATAGAAACTCCTACAAAGTCACGAACGTTAGACCAGATAGCAAGATGTTGGATGGAACTCTTGCTGTCCGATAGGATTCAGATGTTTCTTTCTTTGATGAATGGTTCAATGGCTTCGAGGGCCGCATCGATAGCAATTAACTCACTGCTTCAATTCTAAAATCCCGAGGACTTCACCAGGCTGCTTCGATCTATCTGGTAGAGCTCCCGACTCAGGGAAGCATTCTGGTGCAGCAACAACAATCCCAATAAATATGAAAATATCCGAAATGTCTAAAAACAGATGAGGATTCCACACGGATTCCTCCTTGCAAACTAAAATATTAGAAGTCAGATGTCCACCAATGGCACTCCGATGTACAGGGTGATCTTTTTAAAGTGATATTGTTTAGAGCGCCCTGTAGCACGATTTAATATCCAAAATGGCACCAAACTTGGTATTCAGACTAATTAAGAAACAGAAAAATGATTCCGCAAAAAAAAATTTTAGTTCCAAAAATCACCACTAGGTCATTTTGTGACGCTTTACAATGTATAAAATGTGAGAAAAGAGAAATACTGACACATACAATCGTACAATTAAATTATTAATGTTTATTACTACATTACTTTTCCCGGTGAGGAATTAGACCACATTCCATGTGATCTCCGTTCTCGGAAATAACACAGTACGTAACATATCGCGAGGAATATTCTGCACTGTCTTCGTTATGTTGTCCTTCAGAACAGACACTCCACCAACACTTGATTTGACACTCCACCAACATAAACGCACGTTCCGGTAACGTGAGAGGCATGGCCACTGGAGCTCGTTTACTTCAGCTGAGATAATTTGGCGGAGCTGTCTACTACTTGCTTTTATAGCCCCTATTACTGGCACTGTCATCGAACAATATTTGCATTTTGCTTTGATACCTGTTTTTTATGCTAATTCTCGTTATTGTAAACTACAGTAGAGCCACAAAATGCCCTAGCGGTGACTTTTGAACTAAAAATGTTTTTACGGAATTTTTTTCCCGTGTCTTGATTAGTCTAAATATCAAGTTTGGTGTCATTTCGGCTATTAGATCGCGCTACAAGACTCTCCAAACACTGTCACGTTGAAAAAGATCACCCAGTATTTTTGACCACGCTTAGAAATGAGAGCTTTTGTGTGGTCACTTAAGAAGCACCAAAAATAGCAGTTTGGTGGGATCGTGGTCTAAGTTGGAAAGATCATCCCGGATTTTTTGCAGAATACCAAGAGTGGTTGGGAGGGGTTTTCGAAAGCTTATTCAATTTTGTTTTAGCCATGAAAGAAATCTCACAAAAGGGGAGCTTCCCAGAAAGAGCGACATCCTCCTCATCATCAGGTCGGCTTTTTCATTCCTTTGAGCTCCAACATGTGAAGAAATCCGATGAAAATATATGGTATGACTGAGTCAGAGTCTGTCAAGTAGTGATTTAGATAAAAACAATTAGTTGTTTAATAAATTCGATAAGAATAAATTCTTAGATTGGTTATCTGATAATATTTTTATCAAATTATAAAACAAGTGTTTTAATGCAATGATAAACTTTTTATGCTTCACTTACTTTCAATATAAAAAAGGCAGGAAGCCTATTATTATTTAAATCATAATATTAATGTAATTTAATCAGATTCATTTATCGGAAAGAGTTTGAATTTTTATTTAACTTAAAATTTATTTAAATGATTTTTTCTACAAATAATTTAAATACTTTTTCTCCAACGGCGGGCACTTGGGTAACGAACCCTATGCCACAACAAGGCCAGAAACTGCTACTCATTTATCGTTACCCAGCGCGCACCTGTGAACCAAGTCACGGAGGCGAGTAGCGTTGCCTGCGCCATACCACCACAAACCCGTTTATAGGGTGGGCCACATGCATACAACATCACGGAAGAAAGGACAGAGAAACACAGAGAACAAAGAAGGAAAGAAACCTCCATGCCCATAACGGGATTCGAACCCGGGACCCACAGCTCAGTAGACAAGAGAGATAACCACTCAACCATCGGTCGGCCAATTTTAATGTATGTATTAATCTTTTTATACTAAATGATTTCGTTTTTATAAATCATTTTATCTATTTTAAGATGTTCAGAAAACACTTTATGTTATATGATTTGCATATTTTTCACTCAGTTAGAAAAAATATTCTAAGTAATTTTAAATTTATGAATGGAAATTAAGAGCATGTATTAATATTTCATTATAAGACAGTGTCATTTGATATTTAGGTGATGAACGATGCAATAGAAATATTTAGCGTATCCTCTAACTATAATTTATAATCAATATTCTGATTATACACACACACATAAAACTTATGGTTGCTAAGTTTCATGCATGTTAACTATTGCTTTCTCACATTAACCAGACTGAAAAATCTCATTATCTTGAAGCATATATAATTTGTATATTTTTCAAATTTTTATTACTTCTTTAGTATTTCAAACTGAATGTTTTTAAGGTATAATTTTTGAGGGAATATTATTATCAGCAGGCATCCCAAAAGGTTACAATTAACTTTAGGAATTAAATTGTTGAAGAATCACTCTAAATGTGTAATTTCATCAACATACAAATTTCTAGATCTACTAATTGTAGCTAATTATTTCTATAATTACTAATGCATTAAAAAAACTTTTACTGAAAATTATTTTTGAAATTGATTTTCTTCAAAATACAGTAAAATATATTGCAGAAGTAATTTTTATTATATTCAAAGATTTTCATGAAAAATGAAACTCTATTTATAATACTTCTTTTTCAGGTAATTAAAGGAGATTACCCTAGAATTAGATTACCAGACGAGTAATTAATTGAAATTTCAAATATGAATGAATTTTATTAATAAAAGAATTCATATACACATTTCTTGATAATAATTATTATATATTTAATATTTCATATTCATATACAGTTTCTGCTCAAATGTTCTAAGAATTTTGAAGTATGATGAAACTGTGAAGTGTGTTTGTGTGTCTGTGTAAGAAATTCTCGATGTTTTAAAAACTTAATTTTTTTATTTATTTCTATATAAAGTTATACTTAGTCTATTAATTTAATAATACAAACAATTTTATATAATACGGTTATTGTCATATGTAAGAGTGATTTAAGAGATTTAAGGTAAATACGTTATATTTATATATATTTTGTTATAGCTTTTGCATTTTGATTTTAACTCTTTTATGGCTGAAAATGAAGTCGAAGATAGTGCTATAATTGAATCATATATTTATTTGAGAAATAAAACTCAATTACGCTCCGAGAAATATGAACCACGGGCAATAAAGACATTATTTTATTTGTTTTATTTAAAAACTCCCCCATACTAAAAATGCAAGCTCATATATCTTACAAATTTAAAGGTATATGTTTGGTTTATGCAGTGAATTAGATTTAGAACAATTTTATACTCAAATTTTTAATTTAATTTTAAATCATGGAAAGTTTGAAGTAATCTATTGAATGTACCAAATGAACGCACCAATTGAATTAAGAAATATCTTGAATTTAGCTGCTTATTGCAAGCAATAAATCTGTTGAACCCAAATAATAAACTATTCTTTTCTTATTAAGTTCACGAAATCTATCTAGTTCATTTAGAATAAAATTTCCATTTTTTTAAAATTCCCTATCAAGGAACCGTGGTTTGGACTTGTTTAAAAAAAGTGAGGAACAAATTACTGCTTAAAATAATTTTTAAGCAGTAACTTGTTTCTAACTTTTTTAATAAAGTAATTTTTAAGCAATAATTTTTACCGTGCATTGATAGTATCTTATCAAATAACATTCTTAAACATTTGCATTAAATATTTATCTGTTTTAATGCAAACAATTATTTAATTTATCCCTTTTTATGTAGTTAAATAAAATTTTCTGACAAAAAAGATATCCATTTTAATCAAAAGAATAATAATAATACTTGGATGATGAAGTGTGCCGTTAAGTCAAGATACAGCATTATAATTGAATTTTAAGTTATTATTTTTAATTTTTTTATTATTTTCCTTTCTGAATGTAAAAAATATAAGAATATTGAGAATATTTTGCATCAGAGATTTCTCTTAAAATTGAATTGAAAAATTCTTAATGTGACTTTAATTAAATCTCTTTGCAAATACTCAAGGGAATGAAGTGAAATCAGCTTTTTTTACCTTCATTATTTTTAAATTTCTTGCAAAATTTTTATCTTACATTTTTTTAGTTTTAATTTTTGAAATAGTTTTCTCTTTAACTATTGAAAGTTTTAGGAGGAACTTAAGAGTAATTTTTTGTTCTTAAAGAGCATTAATTTTTATATTATTGTTTTTTTAATTTTCAAATTTTTTGTACTTTGATCTTAAGAAAAACAGTTGTTTTAAATTAAACCTTTTGTATTACTACTTTATGTATGCAAAATTTTAGTGTTATAATATGTAATACTAATTACTAAAATTAAATACTTCATTTACAAAAAAATTAAATACTTTATAAAAAATAGCGAATATTAATTACCAAAAAATAATTATTTCGTTAGTTGTGTTTAAATTCAAAATGTAGCGTTTACATGGTATGTACTTTATTAGCTTAATCATAACAAAATATCGTTCTATAAGAGAAATAAATGATTTTAGAAAAATCTAATACTAAATATGTGATGCTAAAAGCAATTTACCTCGTTAAAAATTGATATAAGTCAAAAAATTAATTTTTATGTTATTTAATTTCAAGTAAGTAAAGATGATTTCTGGATTCATATTAAAATACATTTTCTGATATCTGGAGTAGATTTCATTTAAAAGTAACACAAATTAATTGAAACTCAATGGAAATGTAACAAATGAAAATAATTCATATCGTAATAATCCAAAACATAGGCATGTAATTAGATAACAAATTATTTTAAAAATACCTGTGCTATTTTGATTCAGTACAATTGTTCTTCTCATATATCAATACAAATATATTTTGTTTCTAGATGAAATTATATTTTGTATTTGTACTCACATTCTAGCACTTAAATGATTTTATATTTCATTTAGACTAGCTGTAGTGACAACAAAAATGAAGCATTGTTAATATCATTCATATGAACATGAGAATAATTTTTTTTAAAAAAGTATTTCCATTTATTTTTATTTTTAAAATTTTATTACAGAATTTTTTTCATGAGACTGATATTTATGTATGATAAAAAAAATTGTTTTTGAAGTTGCGCTTATTTTTTTATTTTATGTAAAACCAAAGTTGTGCCATTCGAGAAAAAAATATAAAAAGATATATGCACAAACTTTTGTTTATCAGATAATGATTGATATTGGAAAACTTTTTTACAAAAGATAAAAAATTCAGAAAACGTAAAAAAATATTTTAATTATTATACTTAAAAATTTTTAATTTTGTAAATTATTATATTTAAAAATTTTCTTATAATGGCTTAAAAGCATTATATTAGTTTAAAAGATGACATATTTTTGTATTGTAATATGTTTTCTTTATTGTATTGCAAAACCTTATTTCAGATTTCTTTCTAATTTAAAGTGTAATTACGTATTTGTTAAAATTGTTAAATTTGTTTTTCACAATTACATTATTAAATTAAATTAATACTTTAATATAAAGCATTACTCCACTAAACGTTTATGAAAATTTTAATTTTCCAAGAAAAGTAATTAAATTCTTGTATGCTAAAAACTAATAATTATTTTATAAAAATTTTGAATAAATCTTAAAAATTGTGAGAAAATCAGGACACTAATATTTCCCAAAGAATTGCTAATTTTTTACACTAAAGCAATTGTAATTTTCAATAAAGAATGAACGTTTTAGAAATAAATGTTTATTGTAATAGTTTGAACAACTATATACAAAATAATTTATGAATATGAATAAACTTTAATTATTTTTTTTTCACTGGAGAAATGTTTTTATATCACAATGAAAATTTCAAAATGAGATTCACTTCTAAATCATTTGCTTATTTACAAAGTAAAGGCTTTCACATTCAAGTGAATGGCTATTGTTTTGTGCATAATACTTGTTTTTACTTTTTATTTGAGCATGAATTTGCAACATAATATTTGATTTTTGATTTTATACAGCCATATAACATATAGAAATATCAGTATGAAATTAATAAAAATCATAAGACATTCGTGTATTATTGTTATAATGTGCTTGAACATGGTTGTGTGGCTGCATTGTGAGTGTGCGTGGGCGTATGCGTATTGCTTTTAAACAATTCTAATATAAATTAGATTTAAGTTTAAGAAAATTAAAAATAAAATAAGCGTAATATAATTATAAATAAAACAATCAAACATACTTTACATAGAATAATATTTAAAGAAAATTTCTACTTTTACATACATTTATACCTTAAAAAATTTCTTTATAAAAATTGAATAAATGGATTTTCAATGTAAAATTGCAAAATGTAATTTTTGCGCAAAGATCTGTACTCCATTAGCTTCTATAACTAAATTTTATTTTCTACGAATGAACATATTTCTGAAGTAGATCATTGCAAACTTCTCTATAAATATACATCTGCATTTAAATTCAATTTAATCAAACAGGAAGTTTTTGCAATTAAATTTATCTTAAAATTATTTTTATCACTTTATGCCTTTTTATAATATATATATATATATATATATATATATATATATATATATATATATATATATATATATATATATATATATATATATATATATATATAGTTCATAATTCTTATATTTGGCTTAATTTTCTTTGATTTATAGTAAGAAGAGAAAAACGAACCTGTATTCTATTAAGAATGATATGAATTGGATGAACTCTATTTTAGACAATTTTTTCTTCAAAGTGCAAGAAGTTTCTAGTTTGTAATGCAAATGACACCCCTAGACATATTGATTTTAGTTCAAATCAATAGAAATTCACCCTCTTTTCTTGTGTGGTACGCTGACCAACTTTGCAAAAAGTATCTTTACCTCCTTAAACTAGTCATTTCCAACAAATGGAGGTTAGCATATTTAAGTTTTAAAATTTTTCTACTTTTTTGTGTGTGTTTTAAAGATATTTAAGATCTGATTTTTCATTTACAAAATATATAAAAAAGGAAGCTTTTAAGAATCCAGACAATGATGGCATTGAAAGGTCTTTAGATTTGTTTGTTTTTTTTTAAATAAGAAAGTTATACCATCTATTAAATCTTAAATAATTTGTAAACAATGCGCTTATATATGATTGTAAATATTAGAGCATTTTAATAGTTAAAAAGATAGTATAACTGAAAAAGTAAACATTTGAGAAGTTTTACTTCTTAAACTTCTTCACTCTTAAAATATATATAATCTACACTAAAAACAATTACGAAGTTTTACTATGTGAATGAAACTGTGAAAATTTTGGTATTATTTTTAATGAAGACGGATTTTCTTGAAATCAGGTTTTAATGCAAAGAAGTTTATTAGCCTCAAATTTATTTTAAATAAATCATGGTGATTTATTAATAAATTATGAAAAATTTCTTATACCAGAAAATTAATTTTAAAGATAGAAATGTCAGATAATTCTTTTGAAGTAAAGTGAGAATTTTCAAATCCGGATGCAATCTTGTATGTATTATTAATAACGTTGCAGCTTTTCAGATTACAAAAAGTATTTAAAAAGAACTATTTAATTATCAAACCAGAAATACATAAATACTTGAAAACATAATGAAGCAAATTTATTTATAAATAAAATTGCTGGTTCCTAAAGAAAATTCCTTAAACATGAGCATAAAAATGTTTTTATATAACAGCAAACTATGTATCTTACAAAAATTAATGAGATAGCATTCACAATCCGAAACATAAATATATTTATAAGAAGTGCTTTTTAAAGATATTTTTTTCATTATGATATAGAGTTAAGTGACTTTAGAAATTAATGTACAAAAACGTTCGCTTATTATTTCTATCAAGGTATTTTACTGTATATATTTTTTGAAGTGAATATTTATCCTGTTTATCTTAGAATCTTTTTACATTTTTGATTTTAAGCGAAATGGAGTTTTTCGTCTCATTAAGATTCGTTAACATTTGTTAAGGTTTTGTATAGCAAATGAAAACAAATACTTACTTTTGTTTTGTCGTAAGGATCAAATTCAGGTTTGATTCGTCACTCAACTGTCATTTTTTGCACACGAGGGCTAATTAGAGCGGGACCTACGGTTTAAAGTGGATTCCAAATCACCACAAACAACCATGCCCAAGGTGAGATTCGAACCCACGAACTGTTGAACTGAAGGAAAGAGCGCTAATCATTCGGCTACCAGCTTGGTGGATCAAATTCTGCTAGTATGCTACTATTTAATTTAATTATATTTAAATATTTTTATAATAAATAATTAATTATGAAAAAATATGTTAAGTTTATTAATATACAAATTAATGAATGAATCTTACTCTTTTTACTACACCGTTTACAATTCTAAATTCTAAAATTTTAGAATTTTGAAACTAAGTAAACCATTACAGAGACCAAAACAGGATTATTAAAGGCAAAAAGAGAATTATGAAAAATTTTGAATATAAAAATATGCAGGATTGCATTACAATAAGAATTATTTAATTTTTATGCGCTGGAAAATTCATACTGAATAAAAACTGCAGATATTTCTGATATGGTGCATGAGAGAAAAGTATCGTTCAAAGTCATAATTGTATCAAACGCATTCTCACCTTATTTTTTAAAAGTCTTTATTCTAATTTAATAAAAAAGATTAATATATTTTTGTTCGTACATTAAAATATTAATTTAATTGATGCTGACAATAATTTTACAGTAGGAAGGGTCCATGCTCCAAATTATATTGTTTTTTTTATTTAGTCATATGTAAGTTCTTAGTCTATTGCTTCCTAAATTGTCTTAATTTAAATGTTGAGAATGAGCCTAAAATGCTAATTTACCGTATTTTTTTCAATTTGCATCATCATATGTTTTAGACCAGACGCTTATGATTACACTTAAAAACGTTTGGGTTAATTCCATGGCATTTAATTCAGAGAAATAAAATACAAGGAATAGATATAAATGAATGTACTGATAAACGTTAAAGTAATGCCACTATATTATATTAAACTTGCATTTGATCTTTTGCAATTAAATAAAATGAAATGAAGCTATAAAACAAACAATATAAATTTTACTTAAGATAATGGCCTTAAAACAATAAAATAAAAAGCCTAACAATATTTTTCATAATATCAGTGTAGATTTACTACTTCATGAATTTTATTTTAACTACAAATATACAAGAATATTGTGAAATTATCTCGTATCTATAACTGCTAATGATATGAATTGATTTTATTGCAATAAAATAGTGAATAAAACCCTTTAGATAAAATCTACAGGAGTATAAATAATTTAGGAATTTCTTTTAAATATGTATTATATACATATACTCGCGTAAAGCACAAAGTGATTATAGCTTATTACAGTATATGCATTAGCACAACATCCTTAATATCAATATTCAATATAATTTTGATTCATAATTTTTAATTCACAACAAATGTGAGAAATTGCATTTTTTTTATTGGAATGCTTAACCTTTTTTATAGAATGAATCAGACGCAGAAAGTATATTTATTCGATCAAAGGGATTAGTTTTCTTAATTTTCCATAAATCATTTTAAAATTTAGACTTTTCAGTAATTTTTTACTGATTATTGTTTGAAAGTATTTGAACATCATTTGCATTCTTTGTATAATATTTTTACAACGGAAACGTTTTCCTCAGAATACAGTTATTATTAGATATTTAATTTGAATACAGCTATTCTATTTGGTTATTTATTTTAACCGATATTATTTATCGGTTACTAATTTACTATTTTTAAACACAGTTAAAAGATTGATTTTAGTTTCTTCAAGTTAGATCAGAGTAGTAAAGAAATATAAGAGATTAGCTTATGTGAGGCGGCACTTATTAGAGGAAAATTGTTCCTATCATTCCTAGCTCATATTATTTATCAGTTCATCATAAATAAATGTTTAATGTTATCAAGAAAGTTCATGTCGTTTTCCGGTTAATATTGAAAGAAGTGAGAAAAAGTATGTAAATTAGTGTAGGGATTTGTTGATGTTCCTATCAATTCTAGCTCATATTATTTATCAGTTCATCATAAATAAATGTTTACTGTAAACAAGAAACTTCTTGTCGTTTGCCGGTTATTATTGAATGAAGTGAGAAAAAGTATGTAAATTAGTGTAGGGATTTGTTGATTTTCCTATCCTTCCTAGCTCATATTATTTATCAGTTCATCATAAATAAATGTTTAATGTAAACAAGAAAGTTCTTGTCGTCTTCCAGTTACCATTGAATGAAGTGAGAAAAAGTATGTAAATTAGTGTAGGGATTTGTTGATTTTCCTATCCTTCTTAGCTCATATTACTTATCAGTTCATCATAAATAAATGTTTACTGTTATCAAGAAAGTTCATGTCGTTTTCCGGTTACCATTGCATGAAGTGAGAAAAAGTATGTAAATTAGTGTAGGGATTTGTTGATGTTCCTATCAATTCTAGCTCATATTATTTATCAGTCATCATAAATAAATGTTTACTGTAAAAAAGAAAGTTCTTGTCGTTTTCCAGTTACTATTGAATGAAGTGAGAAAAAGAATGTAAATTAGTGTAGGAATTTGTTGATGTTCCTATTATTCCTAGCTCATATTATTTATCAGTTCATCATAAATATATGTTTACAGTAAACAAGAAAGTTCTTGTCGTTTTCCAGTTACCATTGAATGCAGTGAGAAAAGATATGTCAATTAGTGTATGGATTTGTATATGTACTGGTCACTCGAGAATAGAGACATCCGTCGTTGTAAAAGAAGGTCACATTCATCCATTGTAACTCGCACAGAAGCGAAGAGAAATGGACATATCGAAAGAACTCTTTCGATGTTGTTTGCTTTCCGACTTCAAAGTGAACTTATCAGCTGCAGCATGAAGTCGCCGATTAGGCCAATTGTTTGGGGATAGTGCTGTGAATGAAAGTACGGCAAGGCATTGGTTTCACAAATTCAAGCGGGGTGATTTGTCCCTCTATGATGAAACTCGTGTCTGGTGTACTAGTAATCAACTGATTCACTATGAGCAGCTACCAACGAACAAAACGGTCACTGCGGACCAATTTCAATGAGTGGTGGTGGGACTAATCCCCATCTGGTCTAGTAGAACTAGACCAGATCCATGAGATCATAGATAGCCAAAAAGTCCAAAAGCAGATGTGGAATTTTCACAGCCTCTTCACGAGAAAACCCCAAGCACTTCAAGATGTGTTGCGGGCAAAACGGAGCATTGTCGCACTTGGGGCATGTTGGGTATTTTCTTTCACCGTCCTCAAAGATCATACACTTCAAGTGGCCAGTAGAAAGTCGAGACAGTGTCGTCTGATGTACTCTGGAGCCCTTAAATGTTGTGGCGGCTCCAGGATGTCTTCGAAAGTACCAAGGGTGAGAGCTTTTTCCCCACCAAGCATCTATCAATGAGCTCAATAGGCATTGCAACAGAAGGAACCAGCACTGTATAATCATATCTTTCTTGGCTGAAACTCAAGCCCGCATATCGTGCTTATGGCTAGGAATAACATACAGTGACTTTTTGGGGAAACGTTCTGCCTTTCTCCTTGCTCACCTGACTTTGTATCATCAGATTACCACCTCTTCCATTCTCTGGACAATCATCTTCGTAAGAAAATAATTCACTAAGGAAGTAGACTTACGTCAAGTATCAGGGACTTCTTTGTGTCCAACCCCTTCGTCCAATTTTTCCTCAAGTGTGTGATTAAGCACAACTGGAGACTCGTTGTCAAAAAGTACTGAATGTCCATGATGATTACTTCGGAGACAAGGTTACACTTTGTGTAGGTCATGTTCTTTTGGATCATTAAAAATGGCAAGAACTTTCTTGTTAACCTTGTAGAAACATATATTATTTTCAATGCATAAGTTATAAAAAAATTGGAATAAATAATTTTTTCCCTTAAATTTGAACATCGTCTGAGGATAACATTGATTTTCTGTTTAATTACTATATTACTTTAAAGTTCATTTAGTTTATATATTACTTCGAATTTCAGACATTGTAGTTACCCAAATTGAAGAAAACAGTGCAATTTAAAACATACAATATTGTGTAGAATAAAAAAAACTAATTCGATACCATATTAATTTTGCCAAATGATTAAATCTAATGAATGATATTTACAATCTATGAAAAAAATTCCATAAAGTTTCTATCTAAAAATATGTATCATTGATAGAATATGTAAGTACCTGAATGAAAACCTGAGATACTTATTGATTCATTTAATTTATGGATGGACAGAGTATATGAAGAAAACTGTACGGGTAAAAGTACAAATCTCATAAATTCTGAGAAAATATCCACGAGAATCGTCTAAGAGAAATTTATATATTTGTAAAAGGATTATAGTTTTAGCATATTCCGTGAATTTTATATCTGAATTTGTTGGTGAGTTTTATCATTCTTCAAATTGAAATAGTTAATCAATATCCAACAGAAACCCAGCAGATTTTTATGGTTCCAAATAAGTGAATTTGAATTAAAACAGTTATGAGAAAAATGAAAATTTGCGATAACATGCAATTACGTCTTTAAGCAGTAAAAGTAATGTAAGTAAGTGTTGCCAATTCATTAAAGATAAAAACAATCATCATGGAAAACGTTGTAAGGCTTGCTGACAACAGAAACTATTTCAGTTGATAAAGATTTTTAGCAGATGAAATCAACAGCCGAACGGCTTCAAAATGTAAACAAAGGGGCGTGGTCATTTATAAAAATGTCGATATTTCTGTAAAAAATTGTCAAAAACGAAATTCTTTTTGATTTAGTTAGCATTTAATACATTTATTAGACAGAAATAAAAAATTTGATATTTTAGTGATATTTTGCTTATATGAAAGTCCTGTGTACCCTTAATGTAGCATATTATAGGGTACTCTCAAAATGGGCAACCTGTTCCCAAAGCAAATATTGTATCCTCTAGCCATCACATAGTAAGAAAATTCAAATAGACACATTGACAATACTTTTCTCTTTTTTTAGGTAACAAATGTGAATTCTGTTGCTTAAGCATTGGCGAAATTCAACAAATCACAAAATGCGAAATGCTGAAAAAAAAGGCGAAGAAAATTCCTCAAAATAACCAAATTTCCATATTATATTTTAAAGAAATTGACAAAAATATCTACATATTTATAACATTTAATTGTGTGATATCATAATTAATTCCTTTACATTATTGCATAGCAGAAAGTAGTTTAATTGTGCTGAGAAATGACGACAAGAGCTCTTAGCTTCATCATAAAACACGTTCTTTCATTTGTGCCTGCAGGAAACAGTGATATAGGGGCCTCTAATTAGAGGAAGAAGGAGCATATATTTCTCTGTCCCTAAGTATCACAATGTATATTCGTTTTAATTAAGCCTTCACACGTAGGAAACGTATTACCTTATAAACTCGTAGTAAGGAATTACACTTGCTTACCGCATGCAATTTAGATGGATTGTTTGGAATATTATATAAGTTTAGCTGCATATGTTTCTGATCGAACATTTAGCATTTGAAAACTTATTTTAGGTGTTTCTAGAAAATTTATATCTATAAAATGATTTAAATATTCTCAATATTTTTTTGTAAATTTTTAATATTTTAGACATATATCAAACATATATTTATATCAAACAATAATATCAAATATATATTTACATTTCTATATTGAATATTGTCCCACGAATTTTTAATATTTGTTATAAAATTTAAAGCTTTATTTATTAATTTATTTTCAGAAATGTTTATTATAATGATATCTATATTTTCTAATTAAATTAATGTAATAATTTAATGTTGTTGTTGTCATGTGTGCCAGCTAGGCTGGCAACATGAGGTGCGTTGCTCCACTTTTCCAACTGAACCATATTTGGTGTGGAGTCCGACTTCCTCAGTACACACATGCCATAGGAACAGGTTTATAGGGTAGGCAACCGTTCACACCTCATTCATACAAGGAACGGACAAAGACAGGATAGATAGAGAGAGAAAAGTACATCTATGCCCGAACCGGGATTCGAACCCAGGACCTCCTTATCCGCAGTCAGGCATGCTGACGATTAGACAAGTTGGGCGGCAATAATTTAATAAAATATATAATATGAATTGTAAGTAAAACATTAAATGCATTGTAAGCATCAAACTGACTAACATTTTTATTTCCAGTTTTAAACATTATAAAATTTTTGAAATTCTCTCAGAATGCAATAATTCATAATTATATTATTAACTTTTTACATAATAATTAAAATTGTGTGTTGTCATTTTATCATTAATAAATAGAAATTGTTACATGAAATCAGTGAAAAATTATATAGTTAATGTGTACCAAACTTTAATTATATGCCCATACAATAGTCAATTTACCCAATTAGAATGATATTATTGAATTAAAATAATAATGCTTGATGTTATCTAGTAGTTTTAATTTTAGTTTTTAAAATCTAAGTAAAAAAATAATTAATAACTTGATTTCTTAAATTTTGCATTAAAACTTTAAGCACATTTAATAAATGATTGTTTTAAATTTACTTAAAGATTCAAAACTATGCGCATCAATGTTTTAGCACAAGAATTATGCCTAAGAAATTTGTATTTTTAAATTAAACCATAATTAAATTATTAGGTGAATAAGGGGTAGAAAGCAGTTTTTGGGTGACATCTACTATGAAATATCATGAAAATCTATAGATTTGCAAATGTTGTTTGTACGTTAGAAACCATTTCTGACCCATCAAATATGGGATGATATTGGAAAATTGTCATAGAGTTAGAATTGTAGCATGACTTATTTATTCGTCTTTGCATTCGTTAAGAATTTCACCAAAGGAAAAGTGCAGAGCAAAAGAGCTTTAATCTGTCAGCTCTTTTCTCGCAAAGGAACTCGTTTCAAATAGCAAATGTGAGCTTTGTTTGGACATTTTAAAAATAATTTGATATTAGACCTTTAAAGCTTACAAACTGTTTTTCTTTCAGGAAAATATTCTAAAATTTAGAAGGAAATAATTATTATTTTTGCATGAAAATTTCAGTTTTTATTAATAAAACTCTCTACGTTAAAATATTTTCTCTTAAATATGAGAAATTAATTTTCTTAAAAATATAATTCTTTGCTAGATTATAAATTTTAACATAAAATATTTTGTTAACTAAGTTGATATTTTTAAGTACTATTCGTTTAATAAATAAATTATAAAAATAATAAAAAATAATTTATTGACTGCAATTTTATACTCGAATTTTATTAACTAACAATATAAATTCTAGTATATGCATTTTTCTTATTGTTTAGCTATATAGTTAATTACATAGTTCATTTTTATAGCATATATCATGTGTTCCTTATATTGAAGCATATATGTATGTATATGAACATAAATATGCATTTTAGTAGAATTTATATGAAATTATAAATTAAGTCATTAATTTAAAAAATTTATTTAAATTGTTTTAAATGGAAATATTGGTTTTCATATTTATACATGCAATTACTTAAAAATATAACAGATGTCTGTATAAGAATTGGATACGAATTTAAGTTAATAATAGTCTGCCAGTATTAAAGTAAATGAAAAATATTTTTATATACATCAATATTTTCACTCCTTTCAAATGCACTTATTTTGCTATATATAAGTAAAATAATTTAAAAGATACAAATTTTATTAAATCTTAATGCAGTTCTTTGTTTATTAAGGGCAAAGAATTTACATAACGGAAGAATTTTTTTTATGGAATTACTAAATGTATATAAAAATGTGTCTTAAAAAACACGTTTTTATATTCGTACAATAATAATACCGTGTCTATAAAAACGTGTCTCTAAACAAACATTAATAACGTGAATATAAAATTATATGTGAATAACGAGAATATAAAATAATACGTGAATAACGTGAATATAAAATAATACGTGAATAACGTGAATATAAAATAATACGTGAATAACGTGAATATAAAATAATACGTGAATGTAAAATAATGCGTAAATAAAGTGAATATAAAATAATACGTGAAAAACGTAAATATAAAATAGTACGTGAATAAAGTGAATCTAAAATAATAAGTGAACAACGTGAATATAAAATAGTATGTGAAAAACGTGAATATAAAATAATACATGAATAACGTGAATATAAAATAATACGTGAATAACGTGTATATATAATAATACATAAATAACGTGAATATAAAATAATACATAAATAACGTGAATATAAAATAATACGTAAATAACGTGAATATAAAATAATACATAAATAACGTGAATATAAAATAATACGTGAATAACGTGAATATAAAAACGTGTCTTTAAAGGCACGTTGTTCTATACACTTTTTAGGAGAAATGGTTAAATTAAAATTTATCCATTTCTCCTAAAAATTGTGAGCATTATGTAATATAGAATAATTTTATTAATGATTTTCTTATATAGAGAATTTTAAATTTTATAATTTTAAAAGGTAATGTAAGATATTAAAATTGAAACGTACACCAAACTCTTACTCCTCATGTTTATATTCAGCAAGTGATTGAATAACGAAAAAAGTTATTAATCGGTAAAAGTTTCCTCTTTATAAGCAGGAAAAATTACAAGCTTTATTTTGCTTAACATGAATAATAGATAAATGTGATACATTTCTATAAAATATGACATTTCATTACTGTTATCTTTTCTATTTGCATATAAGCATATCTACCATAAATTGATCATTTGATAAACTTTTAAACACAGTGATAGAATGCTCAAAGATGGTTCAAAATTTCACAATAAGAGTAATAATTGAATAAATGAATTTAAATTCTCCTCATTTTGCTTAAAATCACAAATATTTTTGATGATGAATTTAAGACATATTGATAAATTAAAAGTGGAAAGTAATATATATATATATATATATATATATATATATATATATATATTTATATGTATATATATATTTATATGTAAAGTGCATTAGGAACGTAACTGTGTGAAGCAATAATATTGCTTAAGCATTATTAAAACTGCATGTGTTTCTAAAAATCAGCTAAAGTAAATTATAACAAAAATAATTTAATATTTGTAGAGATATTTAATAAAAAACTGAATGTATATTTTTATAACAAATTTATTAGCCTTAAATTTAAATTTCTTCGAAAAAATAACTATATTTCAATTATTCATTACGAATTTATGACTCTTCATATTTTAATGAAGTAAAAACATGAAAAAACAATAAAAATTAAAAAGATAATTAATGAAAACACAAGATTATTGGAAATACAATTATGGAAAATTTACTTAACTTTTAATATTTATGAAAATAAATGTGGTACTGAACACAAGCTCTGTTATTCTTAGCAAACTAAGTTTCAAGAGAAGCAAAAAAAAAATTCCTCAATTTTTTTTTCTTATGTCAAGCATATAAAAATCATATATATATATATATATATATATTTACTAAATGTACAGTTGTCTTTTGATAGATCAATAAATAAATATATTCAGTTTTTTATTATTTGTATAATTACTCCAATTGTCAAAATATAATTTAACTAAAATGAAATTACTTTTTTTCAAGACATTTATTAAATATCTACTACTGGCATTGATACTGAATTCTAGAGAGATTTCCATTTCATACAATTCAATTTCTATCTAAGATGTCAATAAGATTATTAAAACGGAAGCTGAAAGAAAAGCCATTTGACACCCATCTCTTTCTCTTTTAACTCTGGATCTGTATTGTTTTTCGTTCTGCCATTTAGAAAAAGCTTCAAACTGTCACTCTTTGCAGGGAACCTATTATTCTCCTCAGATTCGATTACAGAATAACCGGGAACTCTTATTCTGCAATCGAATTTACATCAAAACATATTCAACAATACTTTTGAACAAAGAAAAGGTGAATATATATCACGAATATTATTAATCTCAAACAGAATTTGAGTAAATTTGATAAATATTTTCCTAAAAAGGAACACGTTATTTTGAGTTAAACATACTTATGGAGTAGTATTAAAAAAATAATTGAGAATTCTATTACATAAATGCAAAAAATACATTGCATATTTTCTAGGCTCTATTTATAGATTTCGTTCTATACAAAATAATTTTTTGAAATTAATTTGTAGAAAAATGTAAAACTCCTGTATATTTTTACGGTAAAAATTAAACTTAAAATTTAAAGAATTATTATAACAAATTATCAATCATAAGTAAAATATATTTCAAACGAGACTGGAGACAGAGATTTTTCTAATCATTTTTTAATCTGCAAATAATAGGAAGGAAAATTATAAAATAAATTTGCTTATTTCCTTTAATAATTAAGTAATCATAGTAATTCAAAAGAGTAAAATAGTAAAGCAAAATTTGTATAAAAAATATGAATGTATTTTTATTTTTATGAATATCTAAGATAAAACTTATGAATAAAATATTCATGTGCGAACACGTTTCAAAACTTTTTTGCCGATCAATTCTTGCTGATAAACTGTTTGCTGTTTAAATTATGATCATGAAAAAACATTAAAATTTACCTAAAATGGCAAAACATACAATGGAAATAAAAATTCCAAATAAATTTATTTTAAAAATTGATCACAAAATTTAAAGAAATTATTACTCTGAAAATTATCAATCATAGAAAACATATACCACAAAACAAAAGAATTAACAATACTTAAAAAAAGAAGCGATAGGGATTTTTTTGATCATCTTTTAAATCCAAATGGTAAAATTGTGTTTATTGTGAGAAAAAATTATAAAGTAAGTTTTTTAGTATTGTTTTTTCCCTCTTATTTTCATTAATAACTGAGTAACCACAGCAATTTGAAAGAGTAATATAGCAAGGCAACACATTTACATAGAGGTAAGAAGGGTTTTTAAATTATTTTATGAATATTGGAGATAAAAATTTTATGAATAAAGTACTTATGTGATAGTATCGTTTAAAACATTCTTACTGTGATAAAAAATTATGAAAGTGAAAAATTAAAATTTACTTAAAATGGCAAAACATATGATGTGTGGAGAATTTATAATTTTAATTTTGACATGAATTTCTCTTTTGTGGAAAAAATCATTGTACGAAAATGTAATAAAATTGTGTTTAGAATTTAATTTTATGTTATTATTGGATCCCTCTAATTTTGTAATATGCTAATATATATATATATATATATATATATATATATATATATATATATATATATATATATATATATATATATATATATTATACTTATTATTAATTACTTAAATTAATTTAAAAATTGCTATATCATTATTTATACTAATTCAAATTAATTATTTATACCACATTCAAAATAATGAGTTCCAGCCATTTGATAATTAGGATACTTTCTAAAACATATTTGAAATACCATTACATTGTAACCTGATAGTAATTAATAATTTTATGTGTTGAAATAAAATTTGATAATTGCAATACAATTTCATTTTAAATAACTTTAAATATAGTGATATATTTTAAAATAATTTTCTGTGGCATTTAATACATTATCTTCTCTGTTATGAATTCTACTTTTTTGCAGTGAAATCCTGTAAAACAGTAAAGTTTTAATATTTAAATTACATGTCGTTATATATTGAATATCGATTAGAATAGTACTTTTTTAAGTTTTAAGTTTCATCACGTTAAAAATGTATGAAATGTTTTAATTTTGATTGAAATTAATAGTTTATATTAAAATATAAAGAATCTAGTTTTTATTGTGTGGAATTAAATTTAACATTGTCTTATGTTCATAGGGTCCCAATAAATTGGAAGATTTAATATAATTTAAAGATTTCTTTGTTAAATTATGGCAGCATAACTTACCAAGATCATAATGAGACATTTTTAGATTAATATAATATAAGGTTATACTTTTAGTCTGTTTCTTTTTGCACATTTTTAATAATCTAACTCTCACACATGACAGTTCAATTACTTAGTTTTATATTGAAAACAATGAGTATATATCAAAATATAGAGAATATGCTTTTTGAATGTGGGGAGAATTAAATTTAGCATCATTTTATGTTCATAAGCTCAAATAAATTGGAAGACTTAATATAATATTAAGATTTCTTAAGAAGTAAATTATGGCAGCATTACTTAACAAGATGGTAATGAGATGTTTTAAAGCTAAGATAATGAGTTGGGAATTTTATCAGCGAAAAGGAGAGAGACAGAATGTCCGGATGACTTGACTAAACCAAAAGAAAGAGTTTGATTTGAAAGGGAAGAAAGATAAAAGTTACAGTGAAGCTGGGGACTTTGAAATTGACTCTGTAGCCGAGAATAAAATTAATTTTACGAAGAATGTTAAGAAATTCATTCTTTATACACTTCTGGATATAATTTGATACTCAGTAACAAAGCCAATTTCTTAGACCCCAGCTTATGTAACATTACATTTTTATTTTGCTACCCCATATGCATTTTTATTAAACTATAGACATTGTTTTATTTTATACTTATATATTACAGTATTCGCAGCATTTTCTATTTAAATTCTGTTCACAATATAATAGGTAACTCTTGATAAATAATCGAATTAAATGATGTGCAACTGTTTTATGTAAATATAATACTCAGAAGGGATTAAACAAAATTCGAATTTAATGATAAAACATTATTTTCAATAAAAATATTTCAAATTAATAACAGTGTTCACAATCTCTTAAAAACATATCTTGTTCTGCTCAATTTTAATGCCAGCAGTAATATCAACATCTTACTGTTGTTGTATATTTATTTGAAATATTTTTATTGAAAATAATGTTTTATCATTAAACAAATTTAGAATCCAATGATAAAACATTATTTTCAATTAAAGCAATTTCAAATTAATAACTGTGTACACCGTCTCTTAAAAACATATCTGGTTTTATATAATTTTAATGGCAACAGTAAGATCAACATCTGCATAACTGATAGTGAGTTGCTTAAAAATCTCCATACAATTAAACTTTTTTAAACATAAAGAGTTATGCCATATATATATATATATATATATATATATATATATATATATATATATATATATATATATATATATATATATATATATATATATATATATATATATATATATATATATATATATATATATATATATATATATATATATATATATATATATATATATATATATATATATATATATATATATATATATATATATATATATATATATATATATATATATATATATATATATATATATATATATATATATATATATATATATATATATATATATATATATTATATATATATATATATATATATATATATATATATATATATATATATATATATATATATATATATATATATATATATATATATATATATATATATATATATATATATATATATATATATATATATATATATATATATATATATATATATATATATATATATACACGGAAAATTCATAGCGCCAAATTCTGAGAGATTGTGATTTTTTGTTTTGGCGGGTTTCTTATGCATCCGGCAAACCTGGTTTTTATTACATCATAGATATGGGGACTTTTAAGAATTATGCAGAAGATCATATTTTAGCAATCCTAGTATTTACGTCAAAGTTCAGATCACAAGATGTCATCTTGGAATCATTTCTCCATCGCCAAAAGATTCAGAATTTAGAATCCAGGATTGTACGGCATCTGTGCCAATTTTAAATTACAAAAGTAATTTAAATTCATAAAAATAAGTATTAACATTCTTTTTAGAGCTAAATGGTGATAAAATATCATGCTCTATTAACATCTAAACAGTCACAATTTATTTTCTGAAATGCAAAATTTTTACATTAGTACTTTTATTTGTATTCCGAATTGAAATATATTTTACATTTCATCTTCTTTTTATAAGATAAGGGAAACCAGATATTGTAAGAATGAAATTTTACACCCATTTATTTTCCCATTGTTTTAATTTCATATTTCGGGTAATTGTATCGTTAGAAGAATTATCAAATAAACATTTATTTTAAATATAAAGCAAATACTCTGAATTAAGAGAAAAAATTTCAACAACAGATTTCAGAATTCTATACAAATTAAAAATATAGTTACTTTATCATATTTATATAATGGGTTTTATTTATCATTACTGTTTCAATAGATAATACATGCTAGGAAATTATCATTCAAATAAAATCTTCTTAGATTATTTGAAAGGAATTTCTTAAATGTTAAGAAGTTCTATGTAAAAGCTCTTAATGGCAAATCATGAATATATTATATCTCTATTCATTTATAAATGGCATATGTTTCTGATTTCTTTAATGTAAAGAATTTATTTACCATCAATACAGTTTTCTACAATTGATTTTAGAAAAATTTCGTAAGGAAATTTACTATTCATCTTTGTGTATTTTGCATTCTTTCTGATTTCTTTTGCTGTTTATGATTTGAAATAATCTGCAAGTCACATGTGTATTGATTTTTTGCTTTTTTACCTTCACATACATCTTGTGTGGGCGGAAAAAAAGAAATCAAATTCTAATTCGCTTTCCTTAATAACGGACTTTAAATTAAAATAATAGAAAATTGTTTTAATTATAATTAGCATTTAATAAATTTTTACTTCCTTAGTAATTAGCATTCAAGCATATGCAATTCCAGTTTGAAGTATTTTACTTCCATTTCACTCAAAATCATATAAATTTATGACAGAATTCTTAATTTCATTTATTTTTTTACTTTATTCATAAAGGACTCCGATTTAGGAAAGATAATAAAATGTTGCTTTTTATCAACCGGTGATTTTTAATGAAACAGATCGGAAAAGTATTAAAAGTTTTAATCAGTGTATAATGAAAAATTTCATTAATGAATGTAATATTTGATTACATTAAAAATGAATTTCTCAATCAATTTTCTTAAATTAATCTCCGATTTAGATATTTTTATGACACAATTCATAAATCTACTTTTATTTTGTTCATAAGACCTCACAAGACAGAGAAAGGATAGGATTTTATTTCTTTCCAACTGGAAATTTTGAAAGAAATCTCAGATAAATATTTTAAATTGTAATGAAATTTTGCGGCATCAATACTAAAATAAACTCCATGGCACGACAGCCCATGTGGGCCAAGGACTACAATACCCATAACTGTTTTCATGAGCGAGGGCCCTGAGGTGCTAAGCATATGTACCAGTTAGGTGGTCAGCCTAACGTAAGACTCCAAGTGTTTAGTTCCCAAGCATGCTTGATACTCAGTTATTCGACCCACTGAAGGGATGAAAGGCTGAGTCAACCTTGCCCAGCCCGAGGATCGAACCTCGGACCTGTGTCATGGGAGCGTGAAACGCTGCCACTAAGCCACCGGGCTTCTTGCATCAATACATAAAACATTATTATATTGAAAGTTAATCCAAAATATTTTACAGTTAAAGCAATTATCAACAAATAATTTACTAATACCTTTAAAACACACATTTTTTTTCTTTCACGAGTAAATAATATAACTAAGCAGTGTATGAAAACGTTAAATAACAATATAAACTTATAGTATTTGAATGATAATAATTTAAAAATTACTAAAGATTCTGTGAATATTCTGTTCCAAATATGTGCAAATGAGGCTAAAAGAAAGCGCATTTTTCTGCATTAAAAATCTGAATAATCTCAAGAATAAACACAAAACTACCCGAAAAAATCACAGAAGCAGCTCTTGTAATTTCTCAAAGAAACCATTTTTCTGACTGATTGAAAAAGGAGTCACGTATCTTATCCACGATGAAGGAGGCGGAAATGATTTTTCTACCCAAAAACTTTTATTATTTTTACGTATTCTCGGTAGTACATTTCATAAGTGCTATATTTTCTAAAAAAAATACTTTGTTATATTTTTACCTCACGTCAAGTACTAAAGCGTATATTTGGATAAATTATAATAATATAACTGGAAATTTAGATATATAAATATATACACATTACTATATAATCTTTTTTGTTGTTGTTGTTACTAATGACACTTTGACAAGCTAAGCTCGCTATGCCTTGGCAATGCGAATTTTTTAATTCAATTGAGAGCGACTTTCGTTTTTAATCAGAGCACTATGAAGGTGAAAGAACGACTTTTCTCTACACACATGCCATAGGGACCCGTTTATAGGGTAGGCAACCATTCACACCTCATTCATACAAGGAAAGGGCAAAGACAGGGTATATATAGAGGAAAAGTACATCCATGCCTGAACCGGGATTTGAACCCAGGACTTCCTTATCCGCAGTCAGGCACGTTGACCACTAGACAAGTTGGGCGACATATAATCTTTCTTTCTTTCTTTTATTTCATTTAGATCAGTAATAGAATTTGTAACTCATTTTTTATCAACTCAAATTTAATAAAAATAAGTTCCTATAAAGATATATCAGTGTAGGTGTTAAGCAGTGCACTTGTTCTTTTTTGTTTTAAAATGTGTTATATATATACATATATATATATATGTATGTATGTATCCAGGCTTTATAGATTGTAAAGAATCTCTTACTTTACATTAGTAACAAAGTTTATAGTTTTTTGTCACTTTTAAAGAATGATTCAAAGTTTTGAGATAAAATATCAAAGATTTTTGTAAATTATTAACGATTATTGTTAACTTTTATTTAATGAATGTATAATGTTTATTATATACATATGTATGTATGTCTAATATTTGCAATAATTATAAATTCACTAGAAATCAAATTAAATGCTTAGCGACAACCTGAAAAACAATTATAGCCCAGTTATTTTTTTTAGTTAAGTATGAAGAAAGGAATAGTTTACAAGATTGAATTATAATATGTAGCCTTTATAACTAGATTAGGATTTCAAAAGCACTGCTTTTCTTTTTAGAATCCTGAAAATACCTACTTATACTTAAATATTAAACTTACTTTAAGTTTGAATTAATATCATAATTTTTAAAATTATTTTAGATTTTAATTTACCTTATGAGATTTTTTGAAATACTTTCGACAATACATGGCTCTATAATTTCATCTACTCTCCAATTTAAAAATATAAGTTTCTTTATTGGTTCGGGTATATTGCTTTGACGCATTTACTTTAATTTTCTGTTTTACTTACTTTTCCGAGGACTTTCAAGAAGATATTTAGACTTCTTCTTTTCTGAAAATCAGAAAAAAATGTTGGTCCTAGTGGCGCTGCTGATCTTCATCCTCCTGTTTAAAACAAGATCCTTTTCAAAAAATAAAAAAACGTTATTGAAGTAATTATTTGAATTTGCAAAAGCAATCAAAAGCATTTAATTTCTAAAATATACACAAAGACTGAATGATTTTAAAAATGAAATTTAATTTATAATTGTAATAATATACACCAAAAAGTCTAATGAAGAATTTTACGCTTTATTTAATAGTTTGTGTAAAAATATCAAGCCAATAAACGTTATAAAATTTTTATTTATACAATTTTACATCAGACTAATAAGCAAGTGTAAATAAATGAAATTTCATGTATGGGCAGTAAAAAATTAAGAAAGGAACCCTCAATCATTCCTAACATTATAATATTTTGAAAGAAATCAAGAGTTATGTGATGAGATTTAATTTTTATAGTAAAATTTGCTTCCTAGTTTTTTTTATCAGAAGGTATCTTCTATAATTTTATTCTTAGTTTTTAAATTGCTAACATCTCCAATACAAATATCAGAAGATTTAAATTTCATGAAAACATTTTAAAACATTAAATTGCTTCAATTAAATATTTCTATGTATATTATTTAAACTTGTTACAATTCTTATCTTAAATCTTGAATAGTTTTACATGCAGTAAAAGTGTATACGTAATTGTGAACAGTATATAAATACGATTACATTCAGTTATAATTGTGCTTAGGAATTAATTATTTTTTCAAATAGATTATAAAATGTTTATTTCAAAGTTATCATCAACGATATTACTTGAATTACTTGCCATTTTTTCTAAAATTATAATTAATTTGAATAATTAGTAAGATAAAAATGTACTCAGATTAATAATTATCTTGTTTTAAGTGTGTTCTATTTGTGAACACACAAAAAATATTATTATTTGTAGTTATCAGCTGCAGTAAAAAGATACGTGGCGTAATACTTTTATATTTACTAATTCAAATGAGAGAAGCTTTATTGTGTTTTTCTTATTTAATTAAATTAGAAATAAAAAAACAGCTATATTTCTTTAAAAAAAAATTGGTATTTCATTACTGAAAATTTCAGGCCTAGGTGTATATTGAATATTAATATGTTTTCAGCGATTATATTTACACAAATCTAATTCTAAAGGAAACAATGAAATTCAAATATTTTTTCCCATTTCAAATTCATTTCATACTTATTCATTTTTAACTTCCGTTTCAGCATTATTATCATTTATTTTTACAATAAAAAATGTAATATTTTATATTTGCATAACATAGAAAATCTCAAAAAGTAATGGAATTCGTGTTTGCATAAAATAATTCATTTTTAATTATAAATAAACATTAAAAGGCTTGAAATTCTTCTTGAACAGTTTAAATTTGTAGCTAAAATTTCTCTTATTTAACAGTGGCACAGATATGACATTTGATGGAATGAAAATCGAGTTTTTTTAAAAGTTTTTAAATGTAATTTTCAATTGCATTCTAAAAAAATTAATTTTAATAGAAAATATTTCATTTTTATGAAACAGTTAAATATTTACAATATCCGTGATAAAGAAATAATTTGCTCATGAATATAATATGGATACCTTATAATAATTATAAATTATATAAATTACGTGTTTTTCTTTACACTGTTTTACAAAAATTTAATTACTCACAAAAAAATTAATATTTTATAAGTAGTGTTTTGTCTTTCAGTTATTTATAACTAAAAAGCAATATGCTGAATTTTTTAAAAAAATACTCATAGAAATCTTTTTTTATTAAATTGGCATTACTCTTCCACAGGGCATAAAGATCATGCTTGAATTAAAATTAATTAATTAAATCAGGCTTGAATTAAAATTATTTTGTAAAATAATTAAAAATGACATATTTCTAAGTCGTAACTTTCCTTTTATAAATCATTGTTATTCCTATTTAATTTATAAAATTATAAGCAATATTCTTACTATGTAAATCACATTTTTATATATTATTCTTAAACTAATATTGTTCACAGAAAACAAAGCAATTTTTAACACATAAAATCTCTTGTGTATAGTTTGAACTTCACCTTTAAGCAAATGTTGAATTTACTTATCTTCCAGGGGACAAAATTAATTACAAGTTAAGGTTAACCACAAGATTTATCAGTTGCCTTCAAGCATATGTTTCATTAATTATACAGCTTCCAGTGTCGTTCCACTCCAGAAAATGGATGGTTTCCATCAAAATGAAA
>CM075853.1:8496321-8511321 GCA_037975125.1 Latrodectus hesperus
GAACATATAATTCATTGTGTAAATGCATATTTTAAAATTATCAAATATATCAGTATCTAACATCATTGTAGGGGCAGATATATAAATTCTTGATTTTTATCAAGAAAAATATATAGATGCAGATATAAATCAATTATTTTTAAAGCCACTTCAAACTTTACCAGATGTTACTCTCTGCAGCTAATTGCTACAGACAGTAACATCTGGTAAAGTATTGCTAATTTTTTCTTGGTTTTTGCTTTTCAAGAATCTCATAAAATAACTCGTAAAACGTATTTGAATGCTATAGCCAATATATAAAATAATATAATGCTATATAACCATTATTATACGATACTATAACCATTTAAATGTATTTTTCAAACAACCATAAAGTATGTACTGCCACACTCAAAAACACAGTCAATAGCTTTCAATAAACTATTAATATCATTTGCTTTTGGTATCATGTAAAACGATTTATTTTTATATACTTCTTATTTTACTTAATTCCTTTATACTTCCTTTTACTAATTATTTCTATAATAATACTTTTAATAATTACAGATAATACTATATATTTTTTCTTCTTTCCTCGCATTAACAATGTTATTCTTCGAATTCTATAAAAAGTAATTTAAAAATGTTAATTCCATAAAAAATATAATTTTTACTAAAACAATGTGTATAATATAGTTTAAGTTTCACAATTGTGGATTTGTAAAATTGGCATCGTATAAATACAAAATATCAAATAATTTTTTTTAAACTTTTTTATTACCAACTCAAAAAATATCAATGATTTTAGGAATTTTAAAATGTTCATTTCCTAATAAATGTATTCTCTATGAAAGCAAATTTTTATGTTTTTATTTTATTTAAAATGTCTGCATTGTTGTCCAATATAAATAGCGTAAAGGTAATTTTATTTAAAAATTGCTCGAGATGAACTCATAATACAGATTATAAATACTTTTTGCTTTATAAAAAGAATTATATCAATATTCCTCATATCTTTGGGGATAAATTAAAAACTCCTTTGTTTCTATGGTATAATAATCAATGATTTTAGGAATATCAATGATAATATATCAATGAAAATATCAATCATATCAAATGAAGAATCATATAAAAATATCAATGATTTTAGGAATTTTAAAATGTTCATTTCCTAATAACTGTATTCTCTATGAAAGCAAATTTTTATGTTTTTATTTTATTTAAAATGTCTGCATTTTTGTCCAATATAAATAGCGTAAAGGTAATTTTATTTAAAAATGGCTCGAGATGAACTCATAATACAGATTATAAATACTTTTTGCTTTATAAAAAGAATTATATCAGTAATCCTCATATCTTTGGGGATAAATTAAAAACTCCTTTGTTTCTATGGTATAATAATCAATGATTTTAGGAATATCAATGATAATATATCAATGAAAATATCAATCATATCAAATGAAGAATCATATAAAAATATCAATGATTTTAGGAATTTTAAAATGTTCATTTCCTAATAACTGTATTCTCTATGAAAGCAAATTTTTATGTTTTTATTTCATTTAAAATGTCTGCATTTTTGTCCAATATAAATAGCGTAAAGGTAATTTTATTTAAAAATGGCTCGAGATGAACTCATAGTACAGATTATAAATACCTTTTGCTTAGTAAAAAGAATAATATCAATATCCCTCATATCTTTGGGGACAAATTAAAAACTCCTTAGTTTCTATGGTATTTTCTATAAACTTTAGGAAACTTTATTCTCTTAGTTTCACCTTAGTGACATAGTATTCTTGCAGATGGCGCTGCTAGAGAGTTCTCCAGATATCGAACATTTTCTCCCCTTAAATCAATACTCGGAGAGCAAGTGGAGAACCCCCCGAAAAAGCTCACGTTTCCTTGGATTCTCTTGAAGGGAGCCGCGCCTCACTCTGTTCAACTGCTATTTGCATCGCAGTTTGAAAGAGTGCTTTTCTACAGGAAAAAAAACAAACAAAACTATCTTCTCTGACACGATTCACTCGAGTTTCTCTTGTGCATACAAACTCATTTTTGCCCGCATATTTCAAGATTAAGGAAAGATGACCTTTTCCAGTTTACACTCGGTTTCTTCCTAAGAAGTAAGTTTGTTTTCTCTTTAATTGTATCTATCAATTACATCAAGCGGGAATTTTGATTTGCAATGTGATAAAATATTGGAAATTATTAATTGGGAAAAGAAATAGCGGTTGCTTCCCTATAATTTCGTGTGCCAAATTTAGAAATTTAGCATCTTATAACATATTTTGTCATAAAGTATTTTGCAAAATTGTGTATTTTTAGGCAATTATTTTTGCATTTTATGCATTTTTGACTGAAAAAAAGATTTCAGTTCTTATTTTGATATCATCATATGAGGCTTCTTAGCAATCATCACTTCATACTATAATTATAAACGACAGATATTTTTTAATCATGTATATTTTATATTTGTATTTTTATAAATTGATCATTAACGTATCAAATCATACAATAAATAACTATCATTTTGTTTGCAACTTCATAATATTAACAATTTTATATAAATATTATTATAAAGTTGATTAGATTTGTTATTTATATTAAGTCTGAAGAATGAAAAATATTTATGGTAATAATTTATATTTGTTTTTCGGTATTTTCAAACTTGTTTCTCATTCAGAATGTTTTGCATTGAACCTATTATATGAAAGGATTTATTTTCAATTTAAATATACTATATGGGCTCATTGTAGTTATTTCTTAGACGTAAACTCCCTTTTTGTTTCCTAAATAAAATACGCAATAGCTTTTATATTTTTCATATTACTTCCTTAAAAGTATAAAAGTCTTTATTTTTATATTATTGCAGTAGTTTAAGTATCTTATATAAGTTATTGAAAATACAAATTAATCATTTTAAATTTTTCCAAGTTTGCACTTTCTTTTAAATCATATTTTAAATATATTTCATTTAGTAATCATTTTTATATTTGTTAATAAAAATAATTATAGTAAAATTTTTAAATCTAAAACTTATTTGAATTCTTTTTTCTACCGGAAATTTTATTTGGGAAGCACATTAGTTATGTTTAATTGTAATTTAAAAATTACATATTGCTGTACATTTTATGTGTCTCATCATATAAATTAATAAAAATGTGTATTTTTAAAACCAATTAATCATTATGAGTTAAAAAATGTGCATTTTCTTAAAACGTTTGAAATAAATTAACTAGTTATATTAGTTAAAGAAAATATATTGATAAAATCAGTAAATCCCTATATAAATAATTCAATAATAAAATTAATAAATAAAATCTATAATTAATTATAATAAAATCATAAAATTTAAAATTGGAAACTTTATTTTAGAAATATATTTATCATGTTTCAATGTAATATAATACGTGCCCATTCCGTTAGAGTTTATGTAATAATATATATTTAAAATATCAATACCCAGAGTGATTATTATTGTTAATAACAATTAATCGTCATAATGATAAAAAAATATACATTTTGTTAAAACGTTCAAAATAAACTCAAAAGTATAACTAGTTAAAAACATTTGAAAGAAATCCATGGATAAAATTTGTAGGTCAAGTAATTTAGTTTTATTTTATTTAATTATTATGAGAGAATTTACATCAAATAAAGTTTTTCTTTACATAAAAAAGAACATAAAAATATCCTGAAATAATAATTCATATGTAGTTAAAAGGGGAAATTATATTACTAGCACAGTAATGGGTTAGTATTTATATTTTTCTCTAGCTATCTTATATGAAATATCACAAATAGAATAAAAGCAATTTTTTCCATAGAAAGAAAGAAATTTATATTGCTTGTTTTAATTATCAAGATATTTTTTCTTTTTTTCAGATCTCTAATTTCATCAATTTTTTTCCTTTAATGCATTCACTAACAAAATATTATTCTTTCTTTTTACAACTGACTATTTGTGCGTCATTCTAATAAGATATATGTATGCATTAAAACAAGCAAAATACATTTCAATTAAAGATTTTTACTCGAAAAAAGTAAGCAAACATATTAAAAGCAAGAAAATGTTTCTATAAAAACTCTAAAACAAAACAAGACAATTAAATGTCAGAATGTGCCCCATATAAATTCCATGAATAAATTAAGCAGCATTATTAATTTTATCTAAGCAATAATCATTCGTTATTTTATTTAAAAGAATTAAATCATCTGAAATCTTTAACGGGAAAGGACTTGAATAAATTATCCCTTAAAATAAATTTGTCATTAATATAAAATTTGGAATGCATTGAATTGGAATAACGTATCACAATTATTTTTAATAAAAGATATGCCATATTTTGATTTAATCGTAATGTATTTTATTGATAATAAGCTAACAGATTGAAATTAGGATTCTAATTTTTATCATACATCATTGTATTATTGCAAGTGATAAGATCTTAGAAAAATTATAAAATTTCAAGTAAATATATAGCAAAAATACTACGTGTTATATCAAAATCTCATAAAATATATTCGTAAAGTAATAACAATAAAAATAGTAATTTCTGCAATTTTGGCGCTTTTAAGGATTAACAAAGATCGCTTTATTTACTTTATTAGAATAAATATGGTGCAAAATATATATTGTGTCATAATTAGTATGTATACTTTTTCAAACTTATTAAATACATTTTAGGAATACTATATAAAAAGCAGAATATATTATTATTATATTATTTATAATGACAATTTGGATATTTTGTGCCTCTTTAAACATCATGGGGATTTGAAAATTAGCAAACCAATTAAAGGAATGGCTTAGTGATTTTCAAGAAAAGTAATTGCAAGTTAATTTAGAGCTTTTTGAAATGCGTTCAGAATAACTGTTTAGGTAAATTACTCGCGAACATAATGAGTGACGAGTATTTTTCGAATGCAGAAGACGTCACACAAAATTAGTTGCTGAGCTCAAATTCTAATTGCCTCACTTCTGCGATTTCCCTCATTTCCTGTCTGCAGTAATTAGCTGTGCGAGTTAAAATTCCCTACACAGCGAGGAACATTCTAAAGAAAGGGAAAATGTAAGGGAGAGAATTCACATTGAGAAGATATTCTCTCGCTAAATGAACTGAAAACTAGACCAATCGATCAGAAATTATACCAAGGTCGTGCGTGAGGTAAAACTTTTGAAATTCAGCCAGCAGATAAAGAAAGAAAAAAAAAGTACTTCGTCAACTTTACGCTTTTTTGATGCGTTTATCAGCTCTTTACAGTAAATATTGTCTGATTTAAAAAAATGTGACTATCGATTTCCTTTACATTTCGTTCTTTTAAGAAAAATAAATTTAATAAAATAAAATTTTTAAAGCAGATTTTTTGTTTTAAATATTAAATTTAGAAATAATATGTTTCCTAATTTATTCTGTTGCTCGGTTAATTTTTTTATTTTACTTGATTATTGTATTTTGTTCCATATTTCTATTTTGACAATAAATAGCGCTGTTCCGTTTTCTGAAATTCTTATATTATAACATAAAAACAATTAATTCCATTGTAAATGTGTATTCCCTTTCTCAATAGTAAATACACATAAATCATGTCCCATTCTAACGGAGGCATTTTTATAAAATATTTTTATTTTGCAACAAAACATTTAAAATTAAATAGCTAAAAACATTTTCTACCTATCGAAGTCCACTTAAATAAAATAATGTGTATGCCACATTAAAATATTACTAATAAACATTTACCAGATAAAAACATCATCCGTTTTATAGGAATTAGTGTCATTATCAGAACCTAGAAATTTCTTCTTTATTGCAAAAAGTCTTAAAATGCCCAATTTTAGAATGAGATAATCAGTTTAAAACTTAAATAGAAATATTCTTCATACTTATATATTCATTCCATGCAAATCTTTTTCCTTTTTTATCAATTTCTGTCACAAAACCTTTCCAACGAATCTTTTAATAACTGTATTTTAGAGATTATATAAACATCAGTACCTATTTTCGAATATCTTTTACATAGAAGAAAGTTTTAAATGTTCAAAAATCTTTCAAATGCCTTAATATAAAATCAAAAAATAAATTCTGATTTAATTGAAATACTTACCATACATTTTATTAAATAAATTTTCTAAATAAGCTGTTTGTAATTTTGTTTAAGCTTTTTGGTTAAAAGTGATTTGGTCGTTTTAGTTTATTTTCTTATCTTAGTTACTTCAATATCTTTCAATGCCTTTGTTATGTTTTAAGCTTAGGACAAGTCAAATCTTTTCTAAGACTACTGTATAAGAGATTAAAATATCCGAAACAGCTTTTAGACAGAAAATCGTTCCATTTTCTAACCGAGACATAAATAAGAGGAGACAGGCGAGAAGAGAAGTCCTTTATGGGATATTAAATGTTGCACGTAAAATAGAAATATTTATTACAGAGTGCTTTTGTAAAACTACAAAATGTCACAAAAGCTTTTGAGCGATTATAACTTGAATATTTTAAAATAAAAGGCATCATTTTCTAGAAAAAATCAGATCAGTATTATTAGGAATTCTTTTTGTTATTAGGAAATTTTATTTTAGGCGAAAATAAATGGCAACGCAAGAAAACATAGAAATCATTTGTTGTTAATTCAATGAATTTAAGAAGTTTACGAAAAAAAATTATGAATTTCATATTGTGTAATTTTAAGAAATAATGTCAAATTACTGAAATAGTGTTTCGATTTTTCTTGTGTATGTGTAATCAATACTTGTGTATGTGTGTGGTTTATTTTAATATCAAAATCTATTCGTTTATTTTTTAGCTGATGTTTTGAAAACTAATATTCAGTTAGATTAGTTTATTCTGTTTATTTCAGAGTTAGACCATATTGTTTTCTTTTTTTTATCATATTTATTTATGCAATAAATGTCATGAAATATAATCTTCCTAAAATTCGGATTAGAAAAAATGTATGGAAATTTCGAAATAGCATTAGATGACTTAGATAAGTTAATTCCTGCTGTTCATTCTTTATGTTTTTCATGTTTTGAATTTAAAATTCAATAATTTGAATATACATTTAATTATTACAGTGATATTTTATTGCAAAAAATTTAATTTCCATATAAATAATAAATTATTAGAAGATGTATCCATAGAGGCAATTATATTTTACAAATTATGTCTTTTATTCTGAAGTATCTATCCCAATGTAGCTAAATTATTATTTAAAATTTGTCTTATAGCATATAGTTATTAAATTATTAGTTAAAACATTGATTAATAAAAATATAAACCCATTCAGGAAAACATTTAAAATTTTATTTATTTTTACGAATTTGTGCAAAATAAAATATTATTAAATAAAGAATTCTGTTTTTTTCTATATTTAAGACTTTTCAAAAAGTAACTATTTTTTAATGATTTAAAAAAAGTTAAAGTATTCAAACATTATAAGCCTTCAATAAACTAACATTCTGTTACTATGTGATTTTAATTCCTAATTTGAAATTGAATTAAAATTTTGAATTGAAGCATTTTATTTCATTAGTCTCTAATTAACAATTTAAGAGTTAGAAAATGGTTAAACAGTAGATTTCAGTTTTCAAATTGATTTGTAAGTGAATTCATAAATGTGTGAAACGGGATGAGAATATTAAATTATAAAAAATATTTTTGCTAATATTTCGGATGAATTTAATGCATATATTATTTCCTCAAAATATAACATTTTCTTCGCTTTACATAAGGAATTATTTTATAGAACTCAAATAGATAAAATTCTTTTCACATTTTAATCCATTATTATCTAAAGAGTACCGGATAAATTTACTTATGACTTAAGCTCATTAATATGCAAATTAGCTATGACAGCTTTATATAGAGCAATAGTGGTAAATATAACTGTTTCAGAAATGAATGTTTAGATTTATTCATATTTATAAAATCATTAATTTTTAAAAATGCTGTAAGCAAGGAAGCGTATAAAATGAAAGCAAATGTAATAACTGTGTTGTTTATGTATTTATTTAAGTGTTCTTTTATAAATTGTGGAATTGAATTTAAAATTTGATTTCTCTTTGTTATGTAACCGGTTAAATTATAATATGAAAAAATTGTTGTGCTTTTATTTATAAAATTTTGTTAAATGTAAATAAAGATTGAAGTTATTAAATATGAAAACTAAAATAATAGCCATATGTTAAATAATTTGAAGTTACTTTTATCCCTTTTATTTTAAAAGCAAATAAAAGAAATTAAATCTTTGTAAGTAGTTAACTTAAAACTTAACGTTAAGTTTATTGGAACTTAAAGATATAATGAATTATTTCTTCAGAATCAGCTAACTCATTATAACTACGATTTAGATTTACAGTTATAATAATTTACTTGATTTACTTCTTTAAGTTGTAGTTATTTCTGATTCCTTATATTAAAGTTAAAATCATTTATACCAAATTAAAAATACTTGTCTTTTATTTAATCAACAATTAAATTTATATTTTGCTTTTTAATTTGTTCTTTCATATTTACCAAGAATCCTGATTCAAATGTTTTATGCTTTGTTTCATAAATTTAAATGAACATATTTATTATTATCACAAATTATTTTAACCTTATTTCATTCATAGCAATTATTCATGTTATACAGTTAAGAGAGAAGATACCAACATTCTTTGAATTTTATAGATTACAAAATTATTTTTAAAGATAAAGGAAATATATGATCTTATTAAGATCCTTCAAAAACAAAGGATACTTTTTACACATACCTCAAGTCTATATTTATCTCCTTTAATCCATTTGTTCAAATATAGAGCTCTCTCTCTATATTTTTTTTAAATATAGAGTTCTTATATCATGTCTTTTGATTTAGAAGAAACAAAACTAAGAGTTAAACCTTGTGAGAAAACAGCAAACCATTTTTGAACTAATAATTAAGGAAATTTTTATCCATTTTTAGAGTTTAAAGTAGCTCCTCATTTTGAAAATTCAGTTTGCTAATCAGATTGCAGAAATTATAGAGATATTTCTGTATATTAGTAGTTATCAATAAGGAGAACGTAATCCCATAGGGGTCACGAACATAACCAAGAGAAAATGTTATTTAAAAAATCAATTAACAGAATGAAAGACACATAGGCTTACAAAACAAAACACAATTTAACAATTTAATTTAATATAATAAATTAATTATTAAAAATTAATTTATTATATTAAACTAATTCACTCTAAATCAAATCTTTTATTATTTTACTTAATTTAGTAAATTTTGACAAAAAGAAATTGATTAAAACTTAGTAAATTATAATCAATTTATAATTATTTGCTTCTATCTTGCAAAGCTATTCTTCTCACGAAAAAGTTTAATATTAGAAATAGACATCATAATTTTTTTCGCATATTTAGCTGAGATCTATAATTTGTTTTAAAAGAAAGCCACCACAGAAAATCTAGCTTCACAAAAATATAACATTGAAAATTGTAATAGAATGCGAAATACCTATTGCTTTTAATGCAGAAAACGTATTATCTAACCCTGTCCAAAATTTAAAGAATTTATTACTAATTAATTGTTTTTTGGTTTCAGTACTGGTAAACTCAAAATTTAAGTATTATTCAGGCAATTTTCTTGATTTTATTTTCAGAACAATGCTTTCCCGTGTACTTGTTGATGCTTGACTATCATCTCATGCTCGCTTAAAAAATTTATCCATGCAACTGAATACATTTTCTGGCATGGATATTTAATACGGTGATCTGCAATTAACAGAAAAAATATATACAGATCGATTCGATAGCAATAAAAGGATGGACTCGAATTAGACTGGCAGAAATTCAAAATGGCCTTATTGAACATTCTCCTTTACCCTGTAAGAAAAAAATTTGCTCACATTTGTGAATACTCGAGACAGAATGTTTTCGATAATCCAGAATATTCGTGAGAAATTGGAATTTCTCTCGAAACCACGAGAATGTCCAATATGGTGGACACAAGAGCAGATTCGGTATAAAATGGCATCGGATTCTTGTTTTGTCAATGCTGAAAATCTGTGTTGCCAAATGTCAAATGAAATTCAATGTTTTTGGTAGTGTGTGAGGTTCAAAATTAAGCTTGTAACGTAGATTCGGCACCAAAGTATTCAAAATACATTATTATTGAATACATTTTATTGTAGACAGAGAGAAGGAGGCGCGAATAATTAAGGTTGAGAAACGCTGTATAGGTTATGCTCAAATAAATATTAATAGATAATTAGTTAACAAACAAAGTAATACAAAATAACCAATACAACAAAATAATTAGTTAACAAACTAGTCAATTAATCAACTCGCACAGCCACTCCGATTCAAATAACTTAGTTAAATCGAGTTCTGCAGTGATTAATGTTTATGCTAAATGAATTTCAAAAATAGGTGTGTCCCAATTTACGAACTTTTATCATTTGATTCTGAGTGCACAAGTTCAGAAAATTACTCTTAGGATTCACACTATTATAACGAGAAATTTACAAATAGTGTTTTTAAATTTGTCGTTACAAGAGCTTGCGATAAAATGTTATCATATTTTTTAGTTAGTACAAAATGACAGCTCTATCGATTTGAAATAATATAAATAACTTTTTTACGTGAAAACTTCATAAATTCATTTTTGCAAAATTTCTAGTTTTTCTAAATAAGCTTGTACTTAAGCCTGATCTTTTCTTTTTCTTTTTCAAGTCATACCAATCTCCCAAATTAAAGGTAAGTTGTTGTTGTTGCTTATCCCCGACTGGCGTGACAGTATTATCACACCAGCCCCATGAATCCAAAAACAGTCAGTCTCTCAAGCACCACCTCCGGTCTCAACTCCATGTCCCCTCTCTCACACATTAATGCCCTGAAAAATATGAGATGGGGAGGCCTGAACCACTCGACATTTGGAACAGAGAGGGTAGACCTTGGTACCAGAGACTTGTCTCTGAGCAAGCAGGTGGCCACTTCGCAGTTCTTGTCAAAGCCGTTTGACTGCATGTCTTTTGTTTACCTACTAGTGCGGAACTATGATGTTTGTATGTGTACCATTCGTGGATAGAGAATGGTATCCCTAAAAGTAGTATTGATAGCCATCCTAACTCTAGAGATCAGCTCTGAGGACGACAAGCAGCCTCCAATGATGATATTCTGTAGGCTTCCATCCTTGGCTAACTGATCCTCAATTTCGTTAGCAAACACATTAACATGAGATGGTACCCACTGGAAGACTATGGTACTGGCTTTCAAATTACACACTTATATATACGGTATATACTATATTATATATATGTATATATATATATATATATATATATATATATATATATATATATATATATATATATATATATATATATATATATATATATATATATATATATATATATATATATATATATATATATATATATATATATATGAGTGTGCGTGAATGTTTGTTCTTCTACGTATGCTTGCCTGTTTTATATGCTATTGCAAATATATTACATTTATGGATACAATTTTCAACTTGAAGTCAAAATATTGTAAAAATACTTTTTAATTTCAAATGTTTTTCTTTTGAAGTTAAAAAGTATTTTTACAATTCTAATAAATTGCATGTAAACTTTTTCGCATCATATGTTTATTTGAATCGAAAGGAATAGCATTTTTCTCCACAAATCTTGTAAAATTCCTCAATTAATGTAGTTTCTGTCTTTTTTGCAAATTTTACATTACTTAAGAACCTAATTACATGTCTTCTAAAACCTAATATTTTTACTTATATGCTTTATAAACATTACAGAAAATTTTATCAAATGTTGCAAATTTAAATCGAAATATAAAAATAAATAAACAAATAACCTAAATAATTCATAATAATGTTTAAAAATTTCCATACATCAAATTTTATTTACTTATTCTTAAAATAAAACAATACTTTTCGAAATTGTACCAATAATTTCTTCAGGTTCACCAAGGTATTTAAAATAAATATTGATTGAATGTGTGCTTAGGTTAAAAGGTAGAGAACACCATAAGAAAATCGTTAATTGCTTGAAAAAAAACCATCATGGGCTAGTATGATTGAAGGGAAAAGCTGAAGTTCGTTACAAAGACGAACCGAACTGCATAAAAAGTGTCCTGGGATTTGGGAGGAAGATTTATTTGCAGAGGAATCTTTTGAACAGGAAAAAAGAATTTTCTTATCAGAATTCGTCGTTTATTCTTTTTAGCAACCCAAAACTTGATCGTTTATCTCAATAAAAGTTTTTTTTTTCAAAATGGTTTTTACAAACCCAATGGAACAAAAGTAACTTTATATTGAGCTTCTCTATTTCAAAGTCATTATTTCTCGTGTATTTATTTTCCGAGAAGATATTTCGAAATTCTTTATTTGCTAAGCCTTTAATTCTGGAATTCCTTTTTTTTCCTCAAGAATTTAGGAATACATAAAATTGTTGAAATAAATGCATTGAATTTAAAATTCGATATAAATAATAATTGACAAAGTTTTTTAGATTTAAGATTTGTGGAAATATTAATTGAAAGTGATAAGGAATAACATAAAATACCGAATTGTTTACTATAAGTCAATTTACAAAAGTATTTACTTTTTTAAATTCATCATGATCACTTATTTTTTATGACAAAAACTAAAATACTGAAAAAATACACAATATCATTACAAAGTACTTAGAGTGATATTATTTGACAAATAATAAAATAATTTATTTATTGTTAAAAATGTTTTGTTGTTTGTATCATTTTGCAATATAATGTACATGAAATGAAGTAAGTTTCAGTTATTTATTTAGTTTCGAAATGGAAACCACATTAAAGCTTTTTGTTACATATACTTCTGCATAAAAAATTCCGCTAAATTAATAAGAAAGTTCATTAGAATATTTTTTATTGACATAGAAGTTGTAGTATATTAAATGAAGTAAATCTCATCAATTCAAAACTGTCGAATTTTTTAATTTGAATTCTATCATATATTTGTTGTTGTTACTAATGACACTTTGACAATCCAAGCTCGCTATGCCTTGGCTCTGCGAATTTAAGTCAATTGGGGGCGTCTTTCATTTAATCAGAGCATTATGAAGACGAAAGTATGACTTTTGCTCTTCAAATCCTCCGATAGATGGCAGCATCAGAGGATTTACTCCCTCAATTTTGGCATTGATTTGAAGGAACCGCTCAACGACCGACCACAGGATTTTCGATTCCACAGATTTAACGAGCATCTATATCGCATGTACTCGGTGGGACTTTGGCGGCACTGGGAATCGAACCCCACCCTTCCGGATGGAAGGCCGATACCCTAACCACTAGGCTACCACAGCCTTATCTAGTTTTATAGGTGATTTATAGTCAATTTATATAAGTTTTATAGGAGGTGATTTATAGTCAATTTATATAAGTTTTATAGGAGGTGATTTACAGTCAATTGATTAACATTGTTTGAAAAATGTCGATTAAAGTCTTTTAATCAATCGGTGAACATTAATTAATGATTTAAAAATACTAAATTAATGATTGCACTGTTTGTAAATAATCTCTTAAATCTGAAGATTAATATCTTGATTTCGCTAACATTAAAAAATGTTTTATTATTCATCGTAGATGCATCTAAAATTATGTTCATGTTTAATTTTTTGAGGTAAGATGAAATTGTTCAATATATTATTTTCGAAACTCTACTGTATTACTTTGAATTTTATTTTTCCCAATTTTCCCCAAAATAAGTTTAGTACCTGACCTTATATTACACTTCAAGCAGATTTAAATAATAGCTCTCAGTTTTAATGATTTGTTCACTTAGTTATTTTTAACATGCAATAGATTAAATTTGAAAAAAATTTTAAAGTTATAAACTTAATTATAAAATAAAGTGAAATCTTATATAAACAATATCATTTATGACACAATAAAATATTTTTTAATATGTTTTTCATTGAATGATTGATAAATTTTATATTTTTTCATGTAAAATTTAAATTTCATAATAGTTTTAAAAACTTATTTTGTAGATCAGATTCAATAGTTTTGTTTATATTCAATATTTTAATTTTAAAAATACTTTCATGTAATTCTAAATAAGATAAATCTTTATTTGCACTTATTATTTTAAATTGATTTAGATACATTTTAATGATAAATTGATTTGAGATAAAAATTTATTAATAAAATAAATAATATTGTTATTATAGTAGAAAATAAACTAAATCTAAAGATATAATTTTAATACTATGAAATAAATTTATATAGCAAAAAATATTACTAACTTTTAAGGGACTTAAATAATATTAGTTTTTGTTTAATATTAATGTGATTATAATTCATAAAAAGGCATTCATACTCTTATAATTATTTTATGGTGCTTAAAATAGATGCACTTTAAAGAAAATAAAAAAATTTGCGAATTTTATTCGGTTTATCGAAATTATAATTTCTTAACAAATCTTTTGTATAGAAAATGTACTATAATAAATTTAAAAAAATGAAAAGCGCACAATAATTTCCTTAAAGAAATTCTTAAAAAATACTCAATTGTTTCTGGTTTTTTGTTGGTATGATTGTGTTAAATTAAGATAGTTAATGAATTACAAATTTATAATTTAACAAAACGACATAATAAACTAATATTCAAAATGGCATAATAAATTAATTTTTGTTGGAACTTTATTTTAAAAAAATTAATGGAATTCATTATTTTATATCGTATATAACGGTTTTTTGAATAATAGTAAATTATATGGAGGAAATAATACTAAAATAAGGATATTTTACGAATGAAGAAGTCGCTACTATATGCAAAAACAAAATAATTAAATATGATTGACACAAACATAACCAAATTTTTTCTCTTTTCTTAGCTGTCACACAAATATAATCCTTTTACATGCATTAATCGATAACTTCCTTTGTAAGCAAAACTCTTTACCTAATTCATCTTTAATAAGTAATTACCGCTGCAATAAATTAATGCTAAGAAGCTTTTCCGTTATTCACCTTTATTAATTAATTATTTATTCAAAGCATT
>CM075853.1:8516321-8531321 GCA_037975125.1 Latrodectus hesperus
ATCAAAGGTCTTAAGGCAGTTAGATTTACATACATTCTTCAAAACTCCCACAATAATGTAATTCTATCATCAATATATTTTATAAGAAACAAGATTAATAATGAACAGTTTCTAACTCATTAAACTTGTTTATTTTTAAGCTTTATTTCTAATTTTAAACATATTAACTCAAACTTATAGTTTTGCTTTGGTATTCCATTTAAGATTACTTTCTTTCTAAATACTAAATTTCTTTCATTATTTCTATTTTTGTTATTTTTCTACTTATATTATTATAGTATTATAATGTGATATAGAAACTCATTTCTTTTATTTTAGAGCATAGGTTCCCAAAGTGGTCCAGGTGGACCCCCAGGGGTCCATAGGAGACCACACTAGGGTCCACGTAGAGCTGAAAGGAAAACAGGGGTTCAGAAGTTGTAAATGGGGGTCCACGAAAAATTATCTGGTTTTCATAATAAAGAACAAAAATTTTGGCTTGGATTTACCTATCAACGTAGGCAGGTAGCATCACTTACTAGGTAGGTACACAAAAATATTCGAAACTCAGTTCAAACACAGAATTGAATTGAACAATAGATAAAAGTATGAGTGTACACCACATGTCGAGACTTGCAAAGTACCGCCCGTGCGCCCGCTCGTCCGGGATGCTTGTTTAGACCTGCAAAGGGATGAAATGCGACTTGCGCTGTGCTTCAATCTACATTAATATAAATACGAATGCCAAGAACAAAACGTATAACTATTTTCTATTGTTGATTTTAATTTCAGAGTTAATTGTTGATTTTTTGTCAATTGTTCATTGTTTTTTGTAATAATAAATGTTTATAATTTTGTAGAACCATAAGTATTGCTTTACTAAATAGGACACAAGAAAATGTGCTACGTTTTTTCCTTCTTAGCCCAATTTAGGGTGATATGTTTTAGGAGTTTTGGGAATACAGTAGAAATGTAGCAGCATGGGATCTACCAAAATTAGTAAAACTTTGAAAGTGGTACAAGAGAAAAAAAAGTTTGGGAACCCATGTTCTAGGGTGTCTGTAATTTATTAATATAAATTTTAATTAAATGTATTAATAAAATATGTGGAAAACAAATTCGTAAAAATGAATATCTGATTTCTTTATAATTTTGTAAAGCTAATTTGTCGTGCATATTCAAAATTCATTTTTGTTAATTAAAGACTTAGGTATAGCATTACAATGAAAACAATTGCTGCATTACCATAGAAACGACTGATACATTCAATGTTATTCGGTAGTTAATTGTTTTCAATAATTGTTGGTAAGGACATTTATGCTTATCTCTGAATAAAATTCAAATACTTAACTAAGCTTAAAAAGTTAACAAATTTAGACTCATTTAAGAACCGAATTTTTTGATCGAGTTTTATTCTGTTCCACTTAAATAACAATATATTAATTCACAAGGGAAATTTTAGCTGAGGCAATTATTGTCTTCTAATATTTTTATTTTTATTCTGCCTTATATTGTTATTTTTCATATAAAATTACTTCGTTATGCCTTTAATATTTTTTAAATACAATAATTTATTACATGAAGTAGTGAATTCTAAATAAAAAGAGAAACAAAATAAAAAGACAAATTTTCCTTTATAATGTGAAATAATAATGATAAATTTTGTTAAAGGGCTTGAAAAATTTGTAAGAGTTTTAACTATTCTGAAAAATTACCTTCAGTTATTATTTAAAAAAAATATTGCAAATTACAGACATTATATTTTAAATCATTCTAATGTGTGAATTTAAAAGTAAAGTAGAAAAATTCATAGCTTGTTAAAATAATTTATGAGACAACACTTTATTTTTCTAATTATTATAATATTTGGAACCGTTAAATTAATATGTTAATTGGTTTCGAATCCTCTATATATATATAAATAAATTTAGGTCCCACATTTTTTTTCTTTAAAATTAAGGAATTATTCTTTTTGTATGAACATTTATGAATATTGGACTTAATGTTTCAAAATATGAAAACATTTTTTAATATTTTTAAGCATAACATTTGTTGTTTTTTGATTTTGATAACTTTGTTGTTGATTCAAAAAAACCTGTGTTAAGCAAAATTATACTTCTTCTCGGTAATGTACTTTAATATTTATTTTTTATTTCATTTATAGATGTAAAAGCAAAAAATAAAAACTTTTTAGCATAAAGGAAATAATATCACATAGTAATTTATGTTTGCTTCAAATTTTAGAATGTCCTTGATGTTTTCAAATTTGTGTAATATTTTTTTCCATTTTTGTATACATAATATATATATTTTTAAATATAGCAATATCTTGATGATGACAGAAAATAATTATTAAAATAGATTTCAATAAAGATTTCCAAAAAATGTTAATTAATTTTATATTCAAAACTATGCACATTTTATAAAATATTATTTTTAAGAGCATATCTTCAGTAAATACTATTGTATAATACAGCATACCTGTGTTTTATATTCTAAAGTAAATAATATGTATTTCTAATCACATATTAATTTCATAAGGCTGTGAGATTTAAATTATTATATACATATTTTAACGAAGAAATGATACCTCTGAGGGTGGCAGGCCAAGTATTGGGGGTCTTTTGCATGGTCCCTACTTCAAAATCACGAAGACTCCACTCGGCTGCTTCTATCTAACTCATGGGTTACCAAACTTTTTTTCTCGTGGACCACACACTTTCAAAGTTTTACTATTTTCGATAGACCCCTGCTGCTAACAAAAAGTACCTAGGTACTAACAAAAACGACTTAAAAAACGTACCTAGGTACCTAAAGTTTAATCTTCCCTTGCTTTTTGTTCTTTTTTATAGAAGTTTAGAATAATCTCTAGTATTCATAATTTTTACTACATAACTACCTACTACACTCAAGTAGTAAAACAAATATAACATGATTGATAAATTACAATATACAATAAAAATATGTATAACAAATAGGTAGATACATATTTTTTCCGGCACTGCAAACACTGACATCGATTCACTCACAGTCACACTTTTATGTTTAAAATCCCGGAAACAAATGAGTGACGTTTTGTTCTTGGAGTCGCATTTCATCCCTTTGCAGGTCTAAACAAGCATCCCGGACGAGCGGGCACACGGGCAGCACTTTGCAAGTCTCGACATGTGGTGTACACTTGTACTATTATCTATTGTTCTATTCAGTTCTGTGTTTGAACTGAGTCTCGAATATTTTTGAGTACCTATTTAGTGAATGATGCTACCTGTGTATGTTGAAATCAAGCCAAACCTTTTGTTCCTTTTGTAGGTAAAATCAAGCCAAACCTTTTGTTCTTTATTCTGAAAACCAGAAAATGTTTCGTAGACTCCCCCCACACTTACAACTTGTGAACCCCTGTTTTCATATCACGTCTACGTGGACCCCCTTGTGGTCTCCATGGACCCCTGGGGGTCCACCTGGACCACTTTGGAAACCTATTATCTAACTGGTAGAGCCCAACTCACAGCTAGGTACTGGGAAGCATGCTGGTGCAACAACAACATGAGGTCACGGAGTCCTAATTGGTTAGGGTGTCGTTCTCATTATCGAAATGTAGTGAATTCGAATGCCGGGATAACCGAAGATACGTTCGCTAAAGGTGGCTGAGCCAAGTTACATAGATAGTGATCGCAATGTCTTCCAAATGAAATGATACTTTCAGAGGTTTTCTGCTTGGTCTCCGCTTCAAATCACTTCTATAACGATTCTTCGATTACTTCTATAACGGTTCTATAACATAAACGATGCTTCTATCTAACTGGTAGTCCAACTCAGGTTTAGGTGCAGAAAATCTTGTTACTGCAACAACATGTTTTAACATATTTGGACTCTGTGGCCTGGTTGTTTACGGCTTAGTTTTCTTTTTCGAATGGTAGGCAGTTCGAATTCCGATTCAAATTAGGATTTGTCGTGTCAACTAAAGGTGGCTGCGGCACATTGATTAGATTGTGGTCACTATGTCCTCCATATAATATAATACCTCTGGAGGAGGGAGGTCAAGTGTTATAAGTCTTATTCTTGGTTCCTGTTTCTAAATTTCAAAGACTCCCAACTGATTGCTTCTTGGTATAGCCGAACTCTGAGTTAAGTACAGAAAAACATGCTGGTTCAATAACATATTATAATGAATGAGCTAAAGTAGCCTGGCTAGTTTTACAGTTGGAGTCGATGAGGCTGGTTCAAGTTCAATTGTTGGATCCCAATGTCCTCCAGATGAAAGGATATTTCTGGGTGTGGCATTTCAATTATTGGGGATGACTTTTATTTAACTTCTGAATTACGATTGCGCTGAATCAGCAGCATTCATCTTACTAGTAATAATTACACATTTATTTTTTTAGCTTTCCTGGAGACTGAAGTCCCCTTTTCGTGCGGGGCCCCCTGCCTAAACCCCGAACGTGCCCCTTTTAAATAAAGCTAAATAAAATTAATGCTAAAATAAAGATTGCCTATGCAAACTTAAAGCAGATCAAATGAACTAATTTTTCAATAAGCTTAATGCTAGAATGTCGGATAGTAAGCTCTGGAAAATCATCAAGGGAATACATAAGGAACAACCACAATCTGCTACACAATTAGAGACTTTTCTGGCCAAATCACTCACGATGATAAATCTATAGTCAATGTACTCTCCTCATTTTATAAGAAGGCCAGCAGACTAAGTTTCTCCCATGAAGACAGACATGTTAAGAAAAAGGCAAAGAATATAATCAATGGTTGTCGCAGTACAGATGTTGGTACCTTAAAATTGACACGGATGTACTCCTCTCAAGAACTACTTTCAGCCATGGCATTCATGGATATGACCAAGGTTCCTGGCCTAGATGGAATACACGGTCAAATGTTGGAAAACCTAGGCCTCATTGGCAAACAATGATTATTGGACATTATCAACCTTTTCTGGTCCAGCAGAAAAGTACCTATTGACTGGAAAAGAGCCACTATCACCCCCATCAGAAAACCAGGAAAATAAGCAGGCTCCCAGAAAGTTACAGACCGATTGCCCTTACCAGTTTAACTTGTAAACTAATGGAAAAAATACTTCTTACTAGACTTCTTTACTTTTTGGATATGAATCATTTAACAGCACCCAAACAATACGGATTTAGAAATAGGCGAAGAAAACCACAGACCAGGTCCTTTACTTCTGTTAAAAGATAAGAGACGCTCAAAACTTTAAGCCAACTAGACATACCGTGGCGGCCCTTCTTGACTTATCTATGGCCTTTGATGCTGTGTGAAAAGACAAGCTTATCATTAAATTACATGACTCCTTCAATATTAGGGGATCTGCTTTGGTTTGGATTGCCGACTTCCTGCAGCATAGATCTATCAGAGTCAAATTCAACATGATCTTTTCAGATGATTCTAGACTGGGACAGGGCGTTTCTCAGGGATCTGTCTTGCGCCCTACTCTGTTCTCCCTTTTTTGGCAGGAGCTGAGAAAAAGAAACCAACACTTGTTGACAAAGCAATCTTCGCTGACGACATAGTACTCTGGAAGTAAGGCTCTAAGGTGAAGAACGGAACTCAGCTGCGCTTTATCTGCAATGTGTGAGTTTGCAACAGAAAACAAACTAACTTTCAGGCCAGCAAAATCAATAGCAACTTTTTTCACCACTGATAAACACCTATATTACTGTAAACCAGCATTGTTTTTCAATTACCAACCTCTCACTTATGAAAAACATCCTAAATATCTCGGTTTTATTCCCGACCCTGAATTCAACTGTAACACGCATATTGACCATCTAGTTTCAAAGGCTCGTAAGCGCCTTAACATTCTCAAATCTGGCAGAGATCGGGGTGCTGACGAAAACACCCTCAGAACTACATATATTTCTTTCGTAAGACCTATTCTTGAATATGGTTATCCGATTTACTCCTGCGCAGTTGGAACAAATATCTTGAAATTAGAACGAGTAAAAATAAGTGCCGCTCGTATCATCTTAGGACTCAGAAATAGCTGCCCATCAGCTATTGCTTTATACGAGGCTAACTTACAACCATAGCACTTTAGAAGAAGAGCCAACTTATGTAGTTAAATATTTGAACAAAATCTATTGCTACGGCCCGTATCATCCTACCTCCTTGCATTTACACAATTGGCACAATAATCAAAGATTAAAAAAATTCTCCCCTTTTAGATTGGCAGAATCTCAAAACCTATTTTCGCGCAATGTCGAACCTCAATCTTTGAAACCTTGTTTTGATGTCTCAGATGGAATGCCAAGAGTCATCTTTCACTTTAATCTGAATTGCACTGCAAACAAGTAAACTCACATCGGAGATCATCTATAACAATCAGCACAAAAAAATTAATTGCATCCCTTTCGATGCAGTGCAAATATATACCGATGGTAGTCGTACAAAAGACCGTACTGGGAGCGGAGTTTATATTAGAACCCCTCAGTCTGAAGTCACGCTAAAGCAACGTAACCCTGACACGTGTTCAGTCTTCAGAAGTGAGTTAATAGCGATTAAAGTGGGACTTGCTGCTATCATTTCCAGCAACTGTGATTTTGGAGAACTTAGGATTTTGTCAGACAGTCGCAGTGCATTGCAACATCTCAGTTACTGGTCCTCTATAAAGGATGAAACAAGTCTATCTATTCTCCTGAAATTGAAAATGATCTCCCAAGACCATGTTGTACATCTCCAATGGATTCCATCCCATGTAATCAACTGGCCAAAGAGGGCAGTGAGGAAGATACGCCCACCGATTTGTCTCGTATACATCAGGAACTTTACTCTAATGAAAAATCAAGACTTAATTCAATCTGGCAAATTCCATCCGTGCACCAATGGTACTCTGGAAAATCTCCTGGAACTCTTCTGGAAACAAAATGTGACCGAAAATCTTACACTGCCTTGGTCTGATTCTTAAGTGGACATCTAAAATGTTTATCGTTTGAACGTGGTACAAAAATGTATCCCACTTGTAAAAAATGCTGTAAGCATCCAACCACACCGATACATCTTCTGGATTGCGTCGGACTTTCCCGGGATAATTTATCCTCAAATCCCTTACTAGTCATTGACTTTTAACTGCCAACAATTTAACGGAGTTGATCCGACAAATGTCAGATCTTTAAAGAGGATAAAAGCCAACAACAACAACACATTTATAGGCTAAATACAGTTACAGAAAAGTCACTCAGAGAAAACTCATATTTTTATGGTTCTTACGCAGCTGAATATTTGTATACATCTTATGTTATGAAGGAAAACATATCAAATTTTATTTTATTTACACAAATAAAAAAGCGCTTCGTTTTAAATTATGTAAATTACATTAAATTATAAATATATCTAAAATTTAAAGGGAAATATATTTTCTCAAAGATAATAAACTAGTTTCTTCATCTTTATATAGATAATATGTTATTATGAATTTTTATAGAATTTTTCTATATAATGATAAATAATAACTTTTGATAAATTTATTAAAATAAGATGATTCCGAAATAATTTTTCATAAAAAACTGATGTCTTACATATGGAACTGTAACTAGTCTTAAATATTTTAAAAACAAATATACACTAAATATTATAATACTTAATTTTAATACTAGGTAGTTTAAAACTTAAAATTTATAATACTTAAACAATAAAAATATTTTGAAATTTTGCATTATATTGAAAATTGAATTTCAAAAAAGTAAAAATCATCTTGAATAAAATAACAACGTTAACAGCTTAAAAATAGTGATTTGAATAAGCGGATTTGAATTCCATTGTTCTTTAATTAAGCTTTAAAAATATTATCACTATTTGCTTCAAAATTCCTATTTTAATTATCACATTTTCTCAGAATATTGACTGTGTTGTTAATGATGTGGAATCTGAAAGGCGTTTGAAAAACTTGAATATCACATTTATTTCGAAAAATTCTTTACATGAAGATGACAGTCAATAATACAGAACTATGTTTATTGCTTTCAATGATGAGAAAAAATTTCCCTTTTGTTTTTTTCATATCATCGCATATTATGAATACTGAAGAACGAGTCAAAATTATGGAGTTTTATGTAATGAAATAATTTTCCTAAACTTAATTATTTACAGCATCAATTTATGAAAAAAATATTTTTAGCATTTCTGCATGTTGAAATTGATACATTTGCATGTATCAATTTTTAAATATATCATTCAATAGTTAGATGTATCAATATTTATTAAAATTATGTAAAAGATGTACTTCCATTTATTAGTATTTTATAAGAAATTTATAAACTCACATTACTAAACTTGTCGCCAAAGTTGTAAAATGTTGTCATTTATCTTGACTTAACAAGATTTGTTTTAATTTGCATTATAAAGGAAATTTACATCTAATAACGAATATGGATTTGATACCGAATAAAAATAAACGATATTTTTCTCAAGCGAGACTTTTTAGTCATAAAAGTAATTAATTGGATCTGTACTTATCAGAAATATTTCACTTTTTAGCAATGAAAAATATTCAAATTGTTTAACAGTGCGATGCACAGTTTATTTTTTTCTTGAGTATTATTAAAATATGTCATGCTTGCGTAAATTTGATAAAAATGATTCCAACCAGTTTAAAACAAGTACAAACTACTTATTGTAGACTTTTATTTTCATTCAATAAAACATTCAATTATTTTATTGATAAAATGTTTCTTAATGTTTACAAAATTGTTAATGATGTTAGACAATAATGTGTATGTTCATAATCACAATCATTAATAATGTTCAGAAACATCTGTGAAAATATGTTTTTTGTAAAACATTGTTTTTATAAACAGAAGTGAATAATGAATTTGAAGCTTGCGATATTTGTCACAACAATAAGAAAAATTTGAAAAACATTCACATATCATTACAGAAATAGCATTTTCAAACTTGCATTTATAATATTTGTTATATACGTGAGTAAATCATTTGTTACGTACAGTATTCTAATAACTACAATTTCCATGAAAAACATTTTATATTCAGTCGATTGAAATCAGTTTTCTTTTGCATGAAATGATATTTGCTTCAATCCAGCTGCATTGTAATACAATTCAGTAAAATTAACCGTCTGAACTTAATACTGCTTTACTGACTACTTAAGAATTTGGATTGTGAAGAGTATAAAATTTTCACTTATACTACCAAAAGATAATTGAAATTCAATATAAAGATATCAATTTAGAGAGCATATATTATTGATTTCTTTACATTTTCTGAGTCAAATAATTATAAGTTCTTACAAAACTATTAATATTTTAAACTTGTAGAAAATAAAAGACTTAGTAATTCAATTTCACTACGTTATTTTTGCGAAAAAGTATTTAGAAAAATTTGTATTTGCTTAAAAAAATTTAATTCACGGTTTAATCATTTTTATATTATGCATTTGTTCTTGTTTTAAAAAATATCAAATTTGCAAATTTTGTGGATTTTAAAAACAGTTTTAAAAAAATTTCAAATTTATAATGATAATTCATTCATTGTCGTGTGCCAGTTAGGCTGGCAACATGGGGTGCGCAGCTCCATTTTTCCAACTGAACCCTATTTTGGTGTGGAGTCCGACTTCCTCAGTACACACATGCTATAGGGACCCGTTTATAGGGTAGGCAACCATTCACACCTCATTCATACAAGGAAGGGACAAAGACAGGATAGATAGAGAAAGTACATTCATGTTATGAACCGGGATTCGAACCCAGGAACTCCTTATCCGCAGTCAGGCACGCTGACCATTAGACACGTTTGTCGGCTGTAATGATAATTAATTTTATGTTATATAAGAAATAATTTCTAATATGATAATTTTATTTATCATAATAATCAAATTTATAATTTTCAAACTTATAATTTTAATACAATTCTCTTTTCTATTCATTCTATTACTTAATTTAATTACGATTATAACAACTATTTTTATGGTCATTTACCCTGTTACAATTACATTTTTATTTGTATCCATAGATAAAGCTAGTTTTAAAAAATCATTATTTTTCGATACACATTATTTTTAGTCTCGATGCCCCTAAAGTAATATCATTGCCATGTGGATTTATTTCAATGAATGAATGTCATACGATTACGGATACTTTTCTAATTATTTCTTTCCACAGCTTAATACAATGAACAAATGGCAGGGGTGCAGCCACTCTATCCGTTCTTCTTCTTCATTTTCTGGAGCAGAATAAAGGATTAAATTGCTATCTCAGACATTCTCAAAGGAGGGATTAGAGTAATAAATGAATTCGTTGACAAAGGCGGGTAAATCAGAATTATTTCGTCATCAAATCGGAATGATATTTCTTTTATACTTTCAGAGCGAATGTAGCGAATAATCACCGTGAAATTCCCTAACCAAAATTATTCGTAATTAATTCACACACACACGTGTGTGTGTGTTGATTAGTTTAATACACTAATAATACAACGAATTGACATTTTAACTATAGTATATTAAATATTATTTACAATTGTAATTGCCGCCCAACTTGTCTAGTGGTCAGCATGTCTGACTGCGGATAAGGAGGTCCTGTGTTCGAATCCCGGTTTGGAAGTCGATGTACTTTCTCTCTCTATCTATCCTGTCTTTGTTCTTTCCTTGTATGAATGAGGTGTGAATGGTTGCCTACCCTATAAGCGGGTCCCTATGGTATGTGTGTAGAGCAAAGTCGTACTTTCACCTTCATGGTGCTCTAATTAAAATGAAAGATGCTCCCAATTAGCATAAATTCGCATAGCCAAGGCATAGCGAGCTTGGCTTGTCCAAGTGTCATTAGTAACAACAACAACAAAAATACAATTGTAATTATAAAAAAGGATTATGAATACAACATTTATTTATATTTCGGAACCGTTAAGTTTCAAAACGCGTCAACAAGACTGTCTTCTGTTATCATCTAAAGTTCTTTTTCTAACAATTGACACCAGGATCGCTGTTGAAGCAGTAAGCACTTGATGATGTCATGATGTTGAGGTGTGTCATCAGGTACTCCATATCTCATATATACATACATCATATATATATATATATATATATATATATATATATATATATATATATATATATATATATATATATATATATATATATATATATATATATATATATATATATATATATATATATATATATATATATATATATATATATATATATATATATATATATATATATATATATATATATATATATATATAGTGTGTGTGTGTGTGTGTGTGTGTGTGTGTGTGTGTGTGTGTGTGTGTGTGTGTGTGTGTGTGTGTGTACATTTAATTTAAGTATATTTTATAATAAATTAACTATTTGAAATAGAAAAAATGTCGCATGAAAACGGTTTGTTGAAAGGATCAAAAAATAATGTCTTTCATAAAAATATAAAAAAATCCATAAAAAATACGAGAATCCTCCTTAATATTTACAAAAATAAAAACGATTGTGGGAATATTTCACTTTCTAATAATATAGAACTGAAATTTAAAATTCGAATTATCTCTATAAATAATGTTACAATGTTAATTAATTTCTTCGGGAAATTGATTACTATTATTTAATATAACGAATTCAACAGCAGGCTCAAAAGAATAGCCTGCTGTTGAATTCGTTATATTAGATCAGGAAGAAGTAGGATTTTTATATTTTTATTTCAATTAATGTCTCATTCCGCTTAGGCAAAAAAGATTATTTTATTAATACTGTTTTCATTGGTTGGCGAATTGCTAAGTTTTCGATTTCTTTAGCTTAAGAACACTTGACGTTGTTAAGTATTTATCATCCCTGTTTTGTACAGAAAATCCTTCACTCTTTAAATAATAAACTGTGTTGTCGTCATTTACGATTTTTGACTTTTACAGTAACAACAGAACTGTGCAATTCAGTCTTTCATCGAGTCAAAAAATCGTGAGATATTTTACATTTTCATGACTCGAATCTATCTTATTTTTACAGTGAATTACTTAGAGATTTTTTACATTGAATTTTAATATTTCTAATATTTTATATTGTTTTATATTTTGCAGTTTAACTTCAACACCGAATTAAGTTTAGTATTATGATCTTAAAAATTTATCCACTATTAGATTTTCTCTCTCTAAGTGGAAACAGTGTTTTTGTTCAACAACAGTTTCCACTTAAACATGATTTGTATTTCGACAATCGCCAGAAATATATAAAAACTCATTTGTACTTAAATGAATTACAAATAAAAAGAAAATCCAAGTTTTCTAAAAAACACGTTTCTCTGCAAGCACATAAAATTATTCATTTTTTAATTAAAAAGAGTACAAATGATTATATGTTGTTGAACCAAATGAAATAAGTTTTGTTCGATTTACATTTGTCATATACTAAGAGAGAGAAAATAATTAATTATATCGCATATGAGTTACATTTATATTTACTGATACTGTAATAATACAATTTATATTATTCTAAATGAGAAAATTTATCACTTATATAAATTTTTTTCATTTAAGAAAAGTGTGTAATTTGTATAATGTATAATAATTCCATTGCCGACCAACTTGTCTAGTGGTCAGCGTGCCTGACTCCGGTTAAGGAGGTCCTGAGTTTGAATCCGGTTCGGGCATGGATGTACTTTCTCTCTCTATCTATTCTGTCTTTGTCCTTTCCTTGTAAGAATGAGGTGTGAATGGCTGCCCACCCTATAAACGGGTCCCTATGGCATGTGTGTACTGTGAGGAAGTCAAACTTCACACCAAAATATGGTTCAGTTGGAAAAGTGGAGCAGCGCACCCCATGTTGCCAGCCTAGCTGGCAATGACAATGAATGAATGAATGAATAATAATTCCATTAGCTTGGGAGAAATATATTCTTAAAAATTTCACAAATACTTGATATTATTTATTATAATAATTTCGGATATTTATTTAAATAGTCAGAAAATGATATTTATTTAATTTATAATAGAAAAAATTAATTTACTCTTAATATTATATTAAATTACACATAAAAGCTAAAAGTCATGCATACGTACGTAACTGATATAACATTCATAATACATAGAAAAGTAAATGATTAGTTTAACATTAAATTATACATATAAATTAGTAAACAAAAATTAGTGACAATATATTAATGTAGCTGATATGTTTTAATAAATTTAAAGAGGAATTTACTGTTTTTGTGTGGATTGAGATCCATGTCTAAAAGTCCTCACCAAGACAAAGTGAATTAAAGAATTGTTGAACAGAAAGATACACCATTCATTATTCAACTGCCAATTATGCAATAACATGGATAAATAAACAATAATACAAAATACTTAAAATAATTATATTAATTAATATTCTAAAATATTTAAAAAAAATTACGTTTTTTTTCTACACATTAATTAAATTTCATGAGCTTGAGATTATTTTGGAGAATACAATTTTTATATTACTTAATGTTTATTATAGTAACACTTATAATGTTAAAAATATTAAGAAATGTGGTATGCTATATACAGACATTTTCTGTTTTGATTTATTTATTAAATGCATAATTAGACAATTTAAATTTTTTGTACTTATCTATGAAATAAGTCACCACACAGAACTATAGTTTTTTTTATTCTATATTATACACATTATAAAATACAATTTATGAATACAAATAATAGTTATTAAATAATTATGACATAGTGTGATTTCTTGAATGATATATTTTATAAAATAAGTAAAAACCTTAATATAATTATCAAAATTTTAATTTAAAATATATTTAAAACTTAAATATAACAGAAGTTGTAATGTTCCCTTTTAAAATAAAAATTTAACTTAATATTACTATTAATCTCATCATCACATAATTTTAATAGTAATTGTTGTCAAAACACAGAGAATATTAAAAACTTTTAGTGAATCAGTAAATCTTATCCCAGTTTTCTTAACCAATAGATTATAGTTATATTTTTAACAGCCTTTGATAAATTTTAACATCAAAAGGAAAGCTTTGAATACGCCTCTTTCGGAAAATATTTGCTTATAAAATTAACAATCAATACAACGCATATGGAATTTTTAAAACTTTTCTCTTAATAAGAGTAATGAAATAAATTAATGAAATTCATTTTTGTACTAATTATATAATCAAATATTTATCTTAGAAGACGTCGTTAAATATCTATTCATTGTGGAGGATAGAAGACTAATTATTTTCTGCACCTATATATGCAATCAAAGAGAAATTTCTTAACCGTCTTATCTTAAAATTTTTGTTTAATCGAATCTTGTTAATTAAAGAAAAACTAACTTAAGAAATTAAAAAACGATTTTTCTTTATTATTGTCATTAAAAGGTGCAAAAGTAAATATCAGGGCAAATATTCTATAAAAAACTGTCTTTTCTTGTTGCTGTTTAATTTGCTGTTTGAGTAGAAGAAAGCGTATTTATAAATTGAACATGTCACAAAAGATTAAAATATATTAATAAATTAACTATCAAGAAATGTATTAATATAATCAAATCAAAACCACATATTAAAAATTATTATAAGCTCGACGTATTATTGACAAATTTTTTAGCTTATATTTTTCATGCAAATTTCATTTCTCATTCAAATATTTTAAACTTCAAATTATTTTTTAAAAGTAAGCTTCAAATATTTTAACATGATAAAATTCAGCAAAACATGCTGCATTTGAAGTTATGGTAATTGTTATTATATAAATTATATAATATTTTTATAATAATTCACTCCAAAAGTAATAAAGTGAATTGAAGTTTTTTTAGATAATTTGAAACAAGTATATCACAATTTGCTTCCACAATATTAACATCCTAATTTGTATTCCGTATACATATTCCTAACTATAAATTCAGTCTCTTTATATTTGCTTACATAGAAATATTATCAATCATTTATACAAATGAAATAGCTTAATTTTCATGATTTTTCTTCCATGTTAACTTATAAATATTTGTATGCTAGAAAAAATTCATTAATACAACAGAGTTAAAAAATGTACATATATTGTATAATATTTGAAAAATATTCA